>PVJH01006693.1:0-99451 GCA_004026705.1 Nesogale talazaci
CATTTCAAGTTGGAATGCTTAGAACACAGATGCTCAGTTGGTACATGCTACACACTTCTTTCAAAGCTGTTAATAAATGTCCAAAGGTTATTCCACTCTGCTGAAACATCGACCCAAGACACTTAGCTCCACGTCAATGGATCAGTAATCTCAGATCCCTGGATTAAATACTCAGAAGCTCCCTTCTCCAGAAAGCTTCAACCCCAAGACACTCATCTCTACGTCTGAGGGTCAGGAAACTCCACTTCCTCAAATAATTGCCCAGAGACATTCTTGTACCAGAAGCCAACCTGCTGGACCACCGAGCTAGTCACATTCTGGTTCATGGATCTACTGCTGCTGCTTTTCTCCTACTCCTCAATTGTTACAGCTGTCTTCTTGACCATGGAGATGCATTGCACAGCACGCTCATGGTCCAGATGACATGCTTCAACTTCTGACTCTTGCTTGCTGATAGTGATAGCCTCCCAGTCGGCTTTTTTTTTTTTCATCTGAATGCTGCTAACAAGCACTCCCCACTGAATCCTTCAGTACCTTCTCTTATCCAGATCCATAAGGTAAAAGTCATTTGGTGGGAGTGACAGAAGCTAGAAGAGGCACATTAAATAATGCACTGCCTTTCAGATAGTCACATTATAGATAAAAATGCTGTGCATAACAAAAATGCTGAAGAGCTAAGATGATGGAATGAACAGATATATAACACTGATTCTGCCTGGTCGGCTTCATTTCAACCTTACTTTAGCTTTTCACTTGTTGAAGTGTCATCTCCATGGGACATGGAAAGTCATACTGTTTGGCTTTTTAAACTCACTGCATGGCGGCAGTGCTCACAATTACATCACATGAATGAAATGACAGAATAGCCACAAGTTTCTGGTTTTCTATCTTGATATGCTATTATCATTTCTTTATCCATATAAGCATAAACTAGACAAACTATTTAGTGTGTTGGGTTGTTCCAGGGTTCAACTACTTTGAAAATCAACCTGGTGAAAGAGGCAGAGACAAAAACGTGGCCAGGTAACAGAAGAAAGATGATACCAGAGAAAATATGTCAGTATGTAGGCCCTGAAGTTAAGACATAACTTTGTTCCTGGCTGTCTAATAGTGAGTTTCAGTGTCTGAAGGACTTCTGGACTGTATTCACATTTATCATTTCTTCACATTATTTTACACAAAAATGTTTCCATTGGAAAGTGGAAGTTTCATTTGGAGGATGTATAAGCACATGTGCCTAGGGACCTATGAATTACCTCCCCTTTCTCTCAGCAAGATCTCACACATGGATGAGTTCTAGTGAGAAGAGGACACATAGGGGAAACAAGATATGGGGCCTGAATGCTTCTGTGTTTCCTTTATTAAGGCCCATATTTAAAGATGTTATTTTTAAAAAGTGCCAGGATTCAGTCCAAGGTTCATCTCACACTAAAATGTATATGTTGTCCCATGTGATAAGACCTGCCCTCCATGACAATGTATAATCTAAGAGTAGAAAAAAAAAGGGTTATGGTTGGCCTTTGCTAAGTGACACCCAATACGGGGTTATCCGGGGCTGTGCATTTTGCCTCTACCTTCGACTCACCTTAGTTCCAGAGGACAAGCTATGAATACAAGTTCATATGGCTTGTGTCCCTATTGCGCTTGCACTCCCTATAGTGTTTTTTAAATGGAGGGGAAAAAGTTGTTTTGTGAGAACAATGGCCATCATGTGAGGAGAATCTGTGAGTGAGGTCAGAGAGTCAAGAGAAGATATTCTCTCTTATGAAACCAGATGAGATAACCAATTATGATCACCACATACAGAGGAAAATTTTGGGTTCTTAATCATTTCATAAAACCATGTGACAATCTAAAATATTCTTTATTAGTTTAATTTTAAAATCTTTCCTTTTAAGAAGTACTTTCCTTTTATTTTACTACTTGTGTAGCTTTTGAAAACAAATAGGGAAATAATTAGTTTTGTTTGAATTGTATGTTCAAATAGAGCAAATATATAACTGTAGTTTATAAAATATAATAATTGTTATTATCTTGGATAGATGAGCCATAAATTTAACTATTATACATAAGAATAGAGGCGTGATGAAATCCAATGCATAATACATAATTAAATGTCTTTATTTTTCAGTGAACATTCCTTTGCTTTCAGTTTCTGAAAAGCATTGCACTAGTTTCTATAAATATTAGATTTGTCTCTCAAGCATACATCCACTTATTCAAAGGTAGATGGTGAGGAAACACTGTGTACCAATATAGAGGTGTTATTACAATTCAACGAATTCATATAAATGCCATGGTTGAACTTAATGCCTATTACCTAAAAGGTATAAAGTGATTGTAGTTTCCTTTTTTGAACATGTAACTTTAAAAATGGAAAAAAATCACAACTCTCATAAAAATATAAGACAAACATCTCTCAAGATTTTTCTTCTTCAATTAGCATAGGAACACAAAAGATGTTAGAATCAGTCAAAATGAAATGTCTTTCAGAGATATTCTGTACTAGATGAAATTCTGCCTTGCTGTGGATAAGAAGCATTCATACTGTCAGTTTTATACAAGATGGCTTCCCTTCTTAACAGAGTTATAAAATTTTCTCATCAATAAAAGATAATCAAAAGTTCATAGCCTTATAGAAACAGATGATCTCATGGGATCTGAGAGATAATGTCCAGCAATTCATAGCAATGACAATTTTTTGCTGTCAAGGCAATAATTTAGTGATCATTTTTATTCTGTTTCCAACACAACTTTTCCTGCCACTTTCCCATTTATTTATCCTAGAGCCAAGATATTATTTACCTTTATATCTCCAGCATATACTTCCTAAATATGTTAATTAATTAACAGCAATTCTCATTTGTGCACAGTTTGTGATAAGCAGAGGAGTTTTCTGATGCATCATTCATTTTTGCAGTTGCTTTATATGAATCATTGTAAAACAATGACAGTCACAATAACTTAAATTAAACCTGTTAAATGTTGGATGAGCATATACCATGTACTCATTAGAAAAATAACAGAGAAGAAAACTAACTATTGTGGCTAATTTGTGTCTCTTCAATCATACTCCACCATGCTTCCCACCCCCACGATGAGACGCTAAGGTTTGCTTTTCTATCAGCTGCTGCACGTCATTACCATAGAAACACTTGTGGAGTGAAAATTCTGTCTTATATAAGCAGTTGCTAGTTTGGATAGCTGAAAGACAATATAACAAGCACAACTTCTTCCTCGGCATTTATTCTGTCATCCTGCTATACCCTTCACAGCAATCCAAGATGCTCTTAAAGATTGCATGTGACTAGTCAAAAGCAGAAGCACCATCTTGAGAGGGGCATTGTGAGGTCCTGTGGCTGTAGAGGTAGCTTATCTATTTGTGAGCTTACACTCTGTATTGTGCTGCCTTTCTCTTTTCTGAGGGATTCAGCAAAATTTCTCTCCCATAAGGGTTTTATGCTTACATGTGACTTGAAGCCAAAGGAAGAGCTGGCCTTCTAGCTCTCCTTGCATTTGCCTCTATGAAAGACAAACATTTGAGGAAGGAAGAATAACTAAAATAATGACCAGATGTTGGTGGAGGGGGTTGATTCAGGGGCTTTGACTTATGACCCCAAGCCAATCACTATCAAGTCCATTTGGATGTCTAATAGCCTCACATGCATCCAAGCAGAAACTCTGTGTCACACAGAGCTGTTATTGATTCCTTTTTTGGTGATAGAGCCTACATATCAGCAAAAAAACCCCACGTGATTGCACCACCAGCTTTTGAAAATGATGCATCATCATATCATATAAAGACAGTCGAGTTCAGTAAAACATACATAATTTGATCACATTGAATAAAAAGTGACAGAAAGCCAAACCTGTTGTCACTAAGCCAATTTTGAAACCTGGCAATTTACTTGGTTACAAAGTAAACTGCCCCCTGGAATTTCCATGGCTGTGGTCTTTACAGAGCAGGATGCCAGGACTTTCTTCCACTGGTCATGCTGGATGGGTTCAAACTATCAGTCTAAGTGAGTAGTTGTGTGCTAAGAGGAACTTAAAGTCCATTTTCCTGGAGGCATTATGGAAGGGCCTTCTTCTGCTCTGTGTGATGCTTTGAAAAGTCCTTAAATCCCCTTTTTCTCATTAGTTATTTTTCTAGAAATAATAATCATATCTCCCTAACACCATCAGTCAGGGGGTGACACTCTCATGGGTTACTGCTGTTTTAGTGCTGAAAACTGTGTCTCTGACATCTCAGATACAGTCAGAAGCTTCTGTGCTGGACTTACTGCAGTGGGGCTTCCAGCCTAAATAGCCTGGGGGACGGCGGGGGAAGGCCCAGATAAGACGCTTGCAAAATAGTCAATGAAATCTTACAAATCACAATAAAATCATATACTGTTGGGTAATAAGCCTTTTTAATTAGAAAGTTCCAAAGTACCCAGTGATGGCAACAATGACCAGAGCTTACCAGAAAGTGTGATGATGCTGTGGGGCAGGACATACTATACTGTGCTCTTGATGGTGTTGTGGGACATCAGAGCCACATTAAAGGCAGTGAGCAGCAACAGCAACACAAGCTAACAAAGGGTATTCAAGGGCAAATGGAATCTGCCTAGTAGTCATTTAAAGGTTCAAGTCCTATCCTTCAATGGTACTTTCTCCAGGTTCCTCCAGTTAATGCTGTGAAGCCTGTTTCCTATCGATCAATGCTTAGAATGAACAAAGAACAAAGGGAGCATGCATGAAGGGATTACTCCAGACAGTTTGGGCAGCTTTTGAAGTCTACATAATTGTAGGTACAAGCATATTGACCTCCCTGCTTTTGACATTTATTTCCTAAAAAACAGAGGGCAGAATTCACTAATCATTTCAACCATGGATTTCCATCCCAACTCCCTTGTAATTTTCATATTTTCACAAAATGACACTTCTCTCCTGTGTTTCAGAGAATCACCTTTCCTACTCCTTTTGTATTGCCAAGAGTTGGGGGAGATTGAAGGCAGCAAGTAGCAACATATTACCATATTTGGGGGATGATAAGAAGCACTTTTTCCCCAAAAAGTGGGGGAAAAGTGAGGGTGCATCTTTAGGTCCAAAAATGTGGAAGCCCAGAACATTTTAGTATACTGGTACTATTTGGTTCAGAATATTTTTTCTTGTTTACCAGCTCTAAAATCTGGATGAGTCTTTTGATCAGATGCGTTGTATGGTCCGAAAACATGTGGCAGAGAGAAAGAAAGGGTAATTTTCACATTTTTCAATTTTTATATATTCACTTCTCATTTTAGAGTTTCTCTTTTAAAAACCTGTTTGTTTTATTTTTAGTGTGTCATCTTACATAAGTTTCTAAAGGATCTCTTTTCCATGCAAGCCTTTTGCACACTGACTCAGGGAGGAGCTCATCTGCGACTGAGACAGAATCACTTTCATTAGGGTCCATTTTAAATTCTCAACCTCCCTTCCTGAACAGCTCAGCCAGACCCAAGTGTTTAGATTGACTTGGACAGTAACGTACTGGCCCAATATATCTGATTGATGGTGGAGAGAGTCTCCCCCGCCTCATAATCATGCTCCTGCCTCAGCAAACAGGTTTTTATTCAGATCCCATGGACTCCCCACTCCCCCTTTCTCCATCATGTGTGGCAGTGGGCTGCCCTCAAGTCTCCTCCTGCTCTTGGCAGCACAGTGAACAGAGTACAAGGAAATCAACAATGGAGAGAAACCTTGCTGCTCGTGATCCAACCCAGCGTGGGCTGAGGGTCCCGCTCTTGTGATTCAAAGCCTATTACCTGACTCCTTTTTGGAAGTCGATGGGCAGAGCTCACTTTTGCATCTTCCATTCTACTGGCCACAATAAATATGAATCTGGCCTAGGACCGAACTTTTGCTTGCAATGCAATACATAAATATTTCTGGAGTGTATGTAGATGGGGTGGAAAACAGGGTATCACTATATCACTATCCCTGATGAAACCCTTGATTGATTTCAAATAAATGTTTTAAAAAATCATTTTATCGGGGGCCCTTGAACTCATAACAATTGAATCAAGCATAGTTGTGCATATGTTGTCATCATCATTCATGGTAATAATATCTTAAAACAGTTACTTGCTCACAAGGCAGAATTTTAATCTAAGAGCAACCTAATTATTTTTATCCAAATTTTAAAGTATTGATTTATCCTGAACAAACCTCCCCCCGCCCCGCTTTTAAATGTAACAGTTCGTATGCTACTAAAGTAGGTTGAAAAGTATTGCTTCAAACTAATAGAAACCTTTACTAAACAATGTGAGGCATTCTTCATGGATAGACCCTCTGTCAAGGTCCATGTGCTCCTGAAGGCTGTGTTTATGTTTCTCTCTAATCTTTTTTTTTTTTAAGTTCTACACTCTTCAGTTTACACCATGTCAAATGGGTAATTTTGGTAGTCTCTAGGTACATAAAATTGCTTTCCTTACAACATTCTTTCAATCTTGCTTTTGAAAAAAGAAAAGAAAAGAAAACTGAAGGTCAAGCTCCTGGTTGTAGAGTGAACAGGATAAAGTTACTCACTATAATTATCATACAATAGTTCTTCCTACCTATAGTATCTGTGAATTATATAATGTGGCTCTTTATACCGATGTCTCTAGCTTCAACCAAATGGCTTTTTCCTGAATGGGTATAATAAGAAGGTGGGGAGATATTGATAGTTTTCACCTGAGAAGTTGTGAACAGGATTCCGTGGAATGTCATTCTGCTGTATATAAAATGAGAGCTCTGATTGGCAGGATGAAGAGGTTGGCATTATCAGCAAGAGGCAGGAGAAGAGCATGTCCACTGGACTAGAGATCTCTGAGCAGAGAACCTCCTGGATCCAGAAGACAACAGTTGTGCCATCAGAAAGGATGAGCGACAGAACCAGGAAACAAAGCAATACACAGAGTCCTAGACCTCCGAGCACACGAAGAAAGTAAAGCTGAGTGCTTTTGTTCAGGAGACTAACTTGAGAAATGGGGTGTTTCTGGGTACTTCATTAGGGCAGTTGGGCTTGCTAACCCAGGAAATGGGGCGTGTTGCCCTTAAGCATCTATTGGTGGCCCTGGAAACCCTTTGTAACATGTCTTGAGGAATATATTTTCTGAGCAGTTCTCACTTGCACTGCACCTTGTTAACTTACTTAACCAACTCTTTAATCACTAAGTATGTCTGTGTAAGCCATTGCAATGGATCTTAGAACCCAGACATAGAGCAGAGATGATATATGTTACTTAGCCCTGTTCTGTATTTCTGTTATAGACAGGTGTATTGTGCCAACCTGGCCAATGAATTCATGTGAGATTAATTAAAGGGTGGAGAGATAAATGGCTCAGGGAGCCTTGCCTTTCTTGTCTCTTGCTCTTTGATGATCAGACCAGGGTACAACTGCCTTAGCTGGTTCTCTGCCTCAACTTGAAGGCTACGTTACCTGTGGGACACCTAACCCATGGACTATTGCTATAGTTTGAGGTTCCTTCAAGCCCTGTTTCCCCATGCTACTAGAATATACATGTCTCAAGCTAGGGACTGTCGGACCCTGTTATCCGGCTGACTGTTAGTGACCAGCCTTGCTGTTTGCTACCTGTGACTGGAAAGCCTAAATTGCTCTACAGAAAACTACCTTGTGGCATTAAGAACTGAAAGACTTCCAGTGTATTTGCTGTTTCACAGAAGTGAGTTGCACTGAACAATTTGTACTGCTTTATAGATTGTTTATTTCTTGTGTGATATATATATATATATATATATATATATATATAATCATTAGTTTCCTGGTTTTGTTTCTTTAGTGAACACTGTCTAATATAGTTTCCAAAAGGAAAGTGAATCTAAACTTTAAACTGGACTACTACCCCACAGCAAGACAATAAATTTGCAACACATGCACAAACTAAATCATCTGAAAAAATAATTCAATCTCGTTTTGTTGCTTTTGCACCTTCTGTTTTACTTTGCAGCCTACTCCTTTTCCCATTTGATCAGTATGTAAGCATATATATGGCATATGGCATACAAACTCTTTTTTATTTTGTTTTATCATTTTTGTCTTTTAAGTCCTGGTACTTAGCACATTATCTAGCACATAGTAAGTGCTGACAATTTGTGCTGACTGAAGTCCAAACACAAACAGAGGCAGGCAGAGAAGTAGGCCATAAAATAATATTAAGGAAGAAACTAAAATTGCTGTTGTAATGTTTTTCTGAGTATCTAGAATATTTTTATAATATAACAGGCCAATAGCATAATAAAATGTCAAGGAATGAATTATCCAAGATTAAAAGAAGTACATATCTCAAAAAGTACAAAGGACAATTTTAATAGGATTCCAAACAAGGGAATACATAGAAAATGGATAATAAAGGCATTGTTTTACATTACAAACTTGAAAATAGTTTTGAATAACCAATAGAGGATTGACAGTTTAGTAAATAACTCCCCCAGTTCAAATTATGTGATAAACCTGGCCTGCAACAAAATCTTTGTTCATGATATAATTTACAAATTCCCCTTTCTGAATGGATAACAAAGATTATTGCTTTATGTTGAGTCGGCTCCAGTTCATTAAAGTCCTATGTATATCTGAATTCAAGATTTTCCTATCCTTTACCATCTTCAGGGTCATTGCAAAGTTTGGGACCATTTTTGTGATTATCATATCATCTAGACCTATAATATAACACTCCCCCATCCATCATTTTCACTTGATCTTTACATTAATATAAAGCAAAAAAAATCAAGCTCGAATAAACAAGATATGCTTATCGATATAATTAATACTCATAAATATATAACCTACTACCATCAAGGCAATTCTGACTCAGTGACAGCATATAGGATTTACAAGGCTATAAATCTTTACTGAAGCAGATATCCTTAATTTTCTTTCCTAGAGCACTTGATAGGTTTGAACTCCTTACTTTGCAATTAGCAGTCTAATTTACCAGGTCTCCTTAGACCATATTAGGGAGGTCATATATACTTCAAGAGTTTTCATAATTACCAAAAATATTTGAAATTTATTAGAAAGCCTATTAGTGGCTGCAGTGTTTTCCAAAAAGGTGATGAGGGTAAGATATGACTATGGGTACCAAATTGAGGATTTTATCTTAATGTCATTTTAATCACTATTGTCAACCTGAGAACCAGAGTCCTCAAGCCATCTTTAGATGCAAATTTATCTCTGCCACATTATTGACAATGATGTGCAATGATGTGTCAAAAAGACTTCCCTAGCCATAACATCTCTAGTGATGCTATCAAGATACTTGAGTGATTTATGTCAATAATGAATGAAATTATCATGGGCAAGGAGGTAACACCAACAATGAAATATGTCTGGTTGTAGGATATCATTGTCAAGATAATTGGCATGTGAAGCCAAGAGACACTGGTCAGATAGTCACCATCAAAACATACTTGTTATTATTTTAAAAAATCACTCCAAAGAGATATAGTTTCTCTTAAACAGACTCTGTTATAGATAAACCAGGGAAATCAAATAATATTCTACTTTTATTTCTACTCAATGTGGAACAACAAATATGTATATGAGCTTTTATTTGAGAAGTATGGTTAAAAAAAAGTACAATGAACTTGAAATAGCAATACCTAAATGAGGATGTTTGATGTTAATGGTTCAGTTGCTAACAGTTAAGTGCTCAGTTGCTTACTGAAAGGTTGGTTGTTCAAACCCACTCAGTAACATCACAGGATAAAATACTAGTTTCATGCTTTTATGTCTGCTGTTACACTTTCTGAGGTATCTCTGGGCACTTAATTGGGGCGCCAGTGTTTGCTAACCCAGCTAATGGAGCTTAGTGTCTTTGGCCTTAGGGTTCTGAGAGTGAGGTATCTCTGGACACTAAATTCAGGAAGCTGGGTTTGCCCACCTACATGTATTTTCTGGTTGAAGCTCATAGCTGAGTGGTATGCCCTTCAGGCATCTACTGGTGGCATTGGAAAATCTTTTTAATATGTCTGATGAAAATTTATTCAAGCAGTTTTCACTTACTATGCATTGCAACTTATTAAATTTCTTAATAAGCTCTTTGATGGTGAAATGTCTATATAGCCACTGCAATGGATATTAGAGCTTAGACGTAAAGCAGAGACAACTAGTGAACAGTACATACTAACCTGGATGAATGAGCAGATAGGGTCTAAGGAATCTCTTTCCTCAGAAACCATGGTTGCCGTTAGGTTTTGATGAGTTGCCTTTGACTCACACGGGTCCTAATCTCAGCAGAGCAAAGCACTGCCCTGTCCTACACCACCCTCACTACTGTTTGAGTCTGCTGTTGAAACCACTGTGTAAATCTATCTGGTTAAAGGTCTTTCTGCTCCACATTAGTAACAAACATCTTTCAACCATGCTATGTTCTCTTGTTCTAATCAAATATCCACTTCTTGGTCTATGGATAAGTTCTAAACAAATGTTGCTGATGAAAAGTATTTTCAATAGATAAGGCAGTCCATCTTGTAAATCTGTATACTGAGATGTGTGGCTTTGTTTTCATCACCATTGTTGATGATTTCATTTAGCAGAATGAATACTAGTTTAGACCCAAAATGTCTGGGATTAAAGAGGTCCCAGTTGCCCAAGTCTTTCAAGATACTTTTTTCTGCTCTGCTTTCCCCCTAGTCCTTGAGTATATTCTCTCACATCTCGAGGTTCTGTGAGTCACTGCAATATCACAAAAAACTCACCAGACTGCACATAATAGTGAGTGCTGTTCTGTCCCAGATTGGAAGCTCAGGTAGAGATAAAGGTGTGGGCCTCATAGGCTCCCACATGGGACTCCCCCTCCTTACATACCTTCCAGCTAAGGGGGATAGAATAAACTTGTTTAGGCCTTCTTAACCTTGAGGTAACCAACGGAGATTTTGTTGGTCCATTTTAACCTCTTGAAGTCTCTATTAAAACCTTTGTATAAATTACATTTCTGTCTACTATGTTAATCCCATTTCTTAGTGGCCATTTAGAAATCTCTTTCCTAATAGCATAAGTACTTTTCCAATTCCTCCATTCCCATTCTTCTATTAATTACCCTGATGAGCTATGAGATGGCATGATGAATATCAAACATAAGCTTCATTATAAAACAAAGAGAAGATTAAAAGTAATTTCAATATTTGAAAATCCTCTAAAACTTGCACTTGATCACAGAGTAGGTAAAGCTTATGGAAGAAATGATGAAGTAAAAGAATTGAGTAGGAAATTTCAAAGGGCAGCTCAAGAAGACCAAATAAAATACTATAGTGAGTTGTGCAAAGACTCAGAAAACAAAATGGAAGGACATTCTCAGCATATCTTAAACTAGAAGAATAAAGTCAAGCTTTGGGTGGAAAATTAAAAGACTCTATGGGTGGGGTGGGCTGGGGCTGATGGCATAGTAGTTATCCATTCAGTTGGCGTGTTAGGACAGGAAGTCTAGACAAACAGCTCCAATGACACTCATATGTGTATCAGTATGTGCTTATATAGAAAAATAATTTTATATAAAGGAAGCATCCCAGTCTAACTCAAGTCCCTAAGTCTAATGCCAATCAAAGCCTCTTCAGACTACATGCCTGGAGGCCAATGGTGCAGAAAGACAGACAGGATGCTGGAAGATCAGAGTCGTGTCAATCCAAGGTAACTGGAAACATGACAGGGAATTAGCCGCTTTTAGGGAGAACCGTCCTTGTGGGGCTGGGGGTAGCCATAGCCCCAGAAAGCAAAAAGGGGAATAGGCAGAGAATTCTCAGGGTCTTTATCTCTTATACAAAAAGGCTTATCAAACCAAGCAGGTGTCATCAGGTTACTACACAAGTAATAGATTGTACCCCATTTCTGCCCTATTCCAGAGAGTTTCTAGTTTGCATAATCCCTAACCATTATAACAACTAGCTAGCTCCAAGTTCAACAGTTTGAGACCGTCAGTCAATCTACAGGAAAACAAACAAGGCTTTCGATGCCTGTAAACAGTCCTGGTCTCAGAAATCCATAAGGGCAAATCTGCCCTTCCCAACAGGGTTGCTAAGAGCCGCAACAAACTCGGATGCGGTGACTCTGGACAAAGTATTAGATGGTTCAGCAAGCATCAAAATAAGATGGAAAGAATACAGAATCATTGTGGTGTTCACGTGCTTGATGTCAACTTCATGATTGAAAGTCTAGGGGTGGAGTCTAGCCTCTTAATCTGGAGATAGCCAATGAGACCTCTGTGTAGGCATGGCTTTCTCCTGAGACTTCTGAGAAATCTCACAATATTCCCCTTGTGGAGATGAGAGGCCATCTTCCCCGTTCTTGGGAGTCAGTCTCTGAGACGACAAACTACGGACAAGACAAGATGGCAATGTCTGAGGATCTGGAGGAGCCAGAGGAGAAGCCACACGGCCTTACCCTGATGGGACCAGACCTCTGAAGCAGGAGAAGCCATGTGGAGACCCCTGCCAGTGCTGAGTTGCTTCTACTGCCACTGGATTCCGTTGATAGACCCTGAGCCCTGGAAGCGAGGAGCCATGGGGAGACCGCTGCCAGCACCGGGATTCTGCACCCACTGGCCTGTGACTTCGTGAGTTGGAAGGAGACTTTATAGACTGGTATCAGGTATATGGGTTAATATCGGACTTATGACTTTGAACTGTACTGGGTTGGGATGCTTTCTCAATGTTCCATTCCTGTTGCATATAAACCTCACCCTTATATCTATATACATGTTTTTGAATTTGTTTGTCTAGTCTACCTGGACTGACACAGTCTACCAAAAATAATGAGTAGAAGTTCAAATATTTCAAGAGAGTGCAAATAAGCAAGAACCTATGGTACTGAAGGAAGAGGTGCCAAGCAGAACTGAATTAAAACCAGGCTTCAGGAATTGAGGGAATAACAATTTTAAACAGGCTGAAGAAACATTTGAAAATATCCTTTGTCTATGCCAAGTATTTGGGAGATAGATACTTGTTCAACTGACTGAAAGACACAAGTTTGTATCTATTTCAAAGAAAGGTGACCCAAAACAATGCTGAAATTATGGAATAATACCATTAATATTATAAGAAAATGGGCTGAGCCCTAGTGGCGCAGTGGTCGTGTGCGGGACTGCAGCCCACTGGGACGGAGGTTCAATTCCAGCAGTGGGGCTGGGCCTCCTACTCCCACCACCGGAGAGCTGTGATGCCCCCCCCCCCAAAAAAAATATATATATATATAATAAGAAAGTAAAAGATTATCCAACCATGACTGCTTCAATACATTGACAGAGAGGACAGAAATTCAATTTAGAAAACTATGTGGAATAAACAACATCATTTCTGATGTCAAAGGGATCTTAGCTGAAAGCGGAGACTAAAAGAAATATATGTACTTGGTGTTTGGGGGGATCTGCAATGGCATTTGTCTGTTTGAACCATGAGGAACTAGGAATAGTCTCGAGAAGAATAATTCCAGAACACTGCATTGTGTTCCTGTATAACTTGCACATGGGTCAAGTGGCAACTGTAAAAACAGAATAAGGTGTACAAGGTTTAGAATCAGGAAGCAAGGTGCATGTCAGGGGTGTAATCTTTCTTTATCCTTGTTCCATGCAAATTGAGAAAGGCGTCTGAGCAGCCTGTGGCGTGCTGATGACACCATCTTGCTTGCTGAGAGTGAGTAAGGGTGGGAGTAGCTTTTGGTCTGGATGACAACTTGAGGGGAAGAAGCCCCAAAGTGACGCTCTCAAACCAAAACGCAACTGCAGCATGCCATGGAGCCTCCTCTAGACACTGAGCATCTTTCCTCCTTTCTTAGGTTCCTGCTATTAGATAGATAACTTGGTTGTAGGAACTCCAATGGTACTTCGTGTTAAGTGTCGGGCTGCTCATCTCAAGCTCGGTGGTTTAAACCCACCTGACACTCAGAGGGATAAAGTTGAAGCTATCTCTGTCCATAAATATTTGCAACCTTGAAAAGTGTAAAGAGAAGCTCTACTCTGTCATACAGGAGCTCTCTGAGTTGCAGCTTATTTGTTGATGGTATGTGTTTTGTTTGAGGAAAACAAAATTAAGTTTAAACTCCATGATCATTCTGCAGAAGAAAGAAGATGCTGCTTGCATCTACGCTGATTTAGAGCCTCCGAGATCCTGTACACAGTCACGGTCACTCCTAGTCATCTCTAAGGCAGTGAGTTTGTTGTTTGATTGTTTGTTGTTGTATGATAAACCAAGAACATCTACAAGTGCCTTCATTATATTAGATTTTTAATGACATTCTGCATTTGTTTAATATTCCGAGGAATGTTCTGAGTGTAGGATAACCTGAGACAAAATTACAGAAAAGATGAGACTGAAGCTTTTTAATCCTGTAGAGATTTATAGTCTAGGAAGTCCACAGGGACAGCTATTTTCTACCTTATCCAAAGGGTCACTATAAGTTAGACTCGACTTGATGGAGGTGAGTGATTGAGTGATAGAGCACAATATTCAATGTTATATCTGTTAAACTGTTATTTTTAAGGTGTGCTAAAATATTTATAACCAACACATATAACTGAAGTCTCTGGTGGCCTCTAGTATTCCTAGTGGATGCTCTTATTTATTTTCAACCATTTACACAAATGGAACCAAGCGAACTCTCCTCAACCTCTAAAAGCTTGCATTTGTCTAGATGCTTGCAAATTTTATTTAATCTCATTGTGTATAAATTCTGTTCCTTTGTCTGAAATGCATATCATATGAGGTCTTCAATATTTTCAGCATATTAAAATACTTTATAAAAAGCACAAAACTAGAGCAACAGAAAAACTGATACTGGTTGCTTCCTTGATGGAGGTAATCAAGTTATAACAATTAGATTTTCTTGAAGGTTTGTTAAAACCTGAACTCCTACAAAGTACTAAAAAACTTCGGTAAACATACATGTAGCAGCAGTGAGATTTGATTAAAGCATGAAAGAGGACTTCAAGAATCTACTGCTTGTGAAATATGCTGTGCAAGAGTTCTTTAAAATGTTGGAGGAGCAAAAATATAACTTTGAGGACGAAAAGGCACCTAACCAAAGTTATGATATTTTCAATCTCCACATAAGCATGAAAACACGGGGAATTGAATAGGGAAGAACAAAGAACCAATGTATTTGTATTACGTTGATGTGTTTGAAGAATCTTGAAAGTGGTATGACTTGTCAGAAGAGCAAACAAATTTGTCTTGGAAGTACAGCCAGAATGTTCCTTAGAGGTAAGAATGGTGAAACTTCATCTCTCATATTTTGGCATGTTATCACGAGGGATAAGTCCCTGGAGAAGAGCATCATTTGTAAGTAGAGGGGCAGAGACAGCGAAGGAAACCCTCTAGGCAATGGGTTGGAATAGTGCCTGCAACAGTGGACTGCAACATACCAGCAATAGTGAGAAAAGCACAAATAGGCGTCAGTTAACTCTCCTATGCACAGGGCTGCTGTGTTAGTCTGGGTGGACTAGAAAAAACAAATTCATAGGCACTCCTATGTGTATAAGAAAGAGCTTCATATAAAAAATAGTTTTATTTTGGGAGTGGCATCACTGCCCTCTGGTGGTGGAAGTAGGAGGCTCAGCCTTTGCTCCTGTGGAGCTCCTGCTGGAATTGAACCTCCATCTCAGTGGGCCGTAGTTCCGCGCACAACCACTATGCCACCGGGGCTCAGCCCCTAAAGAATAATTTTAGATTAAGAAAATATCCCAGCCCAGATCAGATCAGGTCTGTAAATCCAGTATTAGTCCATATGTCCAATAGAAAGTTCTAAAGTCATCTTCAGACTCAGAAAACACATGCAATGATCCTGAATACAGGAAGATCACAGGCCAGTGGTTAGGAAGTCTTCTGGATACAGTGGCTTTGTGGGCATCTCAGTGCTGACAGGAGTGTCCTCCTTGCTCCTTCCGCTTCCAAGGCTCTGTCTGAATCAGGGTAGCTTCATGTGGCTTCTCGTCAGAAATATCTCAGAGATTGTCAGCATGTGTCCAGGCTCCAGAGAGTTATTTATCTTCTTAGTGCTTCCAAATGAGGTCATCAAACTGTGAACTGATTGACAGGCCAAACCCCCACTCATAAGTCTCAAATTGGCAACAATATTCAATTGCATTTCTATTTAAAGCACATTCCTATATACACATCTGTGTTTATAAATTTGTGTCTTTAGTCTACCCAGACTAGCATAGCCCCATTATTTTACCAAGCATTGCATCCTCTTCAGGGACAAGGCTCTCTAGACAAAGTTCAAAATATGTGAGACAAAGTCTTGTTATCTTTGCCTCTAAGGAAAATTCTTGTTCCAACACAGAACCCTTTGCTCTTGGAGTAGTTCATAGTATTTTCAAGATCTGCTCCAGTACCATAATTAACACGCACTGAAACCTCTTTAGTCTTCAATGTCAAACTTTGAATGTTTATGAGGTCATTGAAAACACCTTAGTTTAAGGAGGCCCACCTTAGTCCTCAAACAATCATCCTTGTTTTGCAACATTTTAAAATATTCTTGGACAGCACATTTATGAAACAACATGCACATTTTAATATTTTGACTACATGTTTTATTAGGACTGATTGTGGATTCCAAGCCAAACGAAACCTTTGACAACTTTAATCGCTTCTCCATTTATCATGATGTTATCCACTAGCCCAGCAGAAGGGCTTTTGGTTTTCCTTACATTTATTAATGTCCTCTGAAAACTCCAAGCCTTGGTCTTCAACAGCAAGTCATTCAACTGCTCCTCACTTTCAGCAAGCAGTGTTGGGTCACCTGCAAATCAAATGCTGTTAATAAAACTACATCCATTCTTGAGGATGAATTCTTCAAAATATTAAGCGTCTCTTACTTTTTCTGCAAAATGCAGATTCATTAATTCTTGTGAGAGGGTACAACTTTGATGTACACTTTTCAAGATTTTCGACCATGTCGTATTCCCTTACTCATATAACTGACTCATCTTATGTACAAGATTTCCCAAGAACATGATGTAGTTCTCTGGGTGTTCTTCACTGTCAAATGTGTTAGCATAGTGAAGAAAAAAACATCTTTCTGATATGCTCTGCTTACTGCCGAGATCCATCTAGCCTGAGCAACAATATCCCTGTTCCATGTCCTCTTTTGAATCTGGTCTGAACCTCTGGTGTCTCCCTTTTCATGTAGTGCTGCAACAATTTTTGGATGGTTTCCAAAAATGTTTCATGCCCATGTGATAGCAATGATATTATTCTATAATTGAGCATTCTGTCGGGTTATCTGTATTTTAAGGAGTAGCAATGTAAGTGTTTTCTAGTAAGTTGGACAGGGATTTGTTTCCCAAATTTCCTGGCATAAATGTATAAGTACTTTAATTCCTTCATCAGTTTGTTTGATTATTACAGCTGATGTTCCATCAATTCTGGGAGGTTGTGTAATGGGTACATATTGAGTTGCTAATTACTAGGTCAACACATGGAAACAACCAGTCCCTCAGTAGGAGGAAGGTGGACTCTCTGTTCCTACAGAATGCTATAGTCTAGGAAATTCTGAAGGGACAGTTCAATAGACTTCTATTCTTTAGGTCTGATATGAGTTGGCATTGACTTGTTGGCAAGGAGTTGGGTTTGGTTTTAGTTTCATCTACTGTTCTCAGGACAGCTTAAACTTCTTCATTCAGTACTTGTTCATATAATGCCTCTTGAAATGGTTGAATGTCAACTAGTTGAAAGTATTTCTACAATGTAGGTAGATAGCATCATATTTCAAGATGGCTCTTGAAATGTCCCTTTTGATGATGAATGCAGAACTATTCCTCTCATGAGTTCATTCTCAACATAGTGATCCATAAGATTTTTTTATTCAAATGGTCCATATAGTCCATTTCAGCTCACTACTCCATAGAATGTCAAGTGTCATGTGTTCTATTCCATTTTGGGAAACTTCCAATCATTTTCCTATATCCATACACCAATCATATCAAGTTCTGATCATATATTTTTCTTGGCTTCAACACATGAAGGTTCTGAGGGTTTTCTTCATCTGCAATGTTGTTGTCTATACCATGAAATGCTTTAAGAAGACAGTCTTTCCTCACTCATTGTTTGAGAGCCTTCAACCTGAAGGACTCATTTTCTGGCACCATCTCAGGCAATATAGTGCTTCTTTTCATGGAGTTTTCCACATCTGACAAGGTTCTGATTCTGTCCACAAGGTTTTCAGTGAATAATTCATCATAAATAGACCCATAGTTCTTTTCTGCAGTCCCTTATTATTCTAGAAGTTCTGCTGAATCTGTTCACTTTGGATGATCCTGCTGTTATTTAAAATTCTTATAAAATAGCTCTCAGAATTAGGGCAACAGACAAGCTACCATAGTTTAACCAACTGATAGACAAATGGTATAGCTACACTATTCAATATTGAAATTCTTATCTGTGTCATATCATTAGCAGACATGGCTCAAAAGTAATTAATTTTTATTTTAAAGTTAAACCCCAAATACTTTTTTGTTTGGTTTGTTACATTACATGTAGGAAAGTTTATCTGAGACTATGATGCATTTTATAATCTCAGTGTTCACCTATTATCATAAATTGTGCCTCAGGGGTTTATGCTGTGAGGAACACATAGAAATACAAACACACACACAAAAATCACTCAAGTTACTTGAATAGGTACTTAGATTTTCTCTACCCAGAAATGCCACATATTTAAAAGTAGTAATTTATATAAAAGGATGCATCAATAAACATAATTTCTACTAGGATTATCAGAAACACCTGAAATATAAGTCTAGGTAACTAAAAATAATACCCCCGGGTATGATAAGTCCAAACATGTAAAGGGTCAAATATTTGGTATTAAATATTCAAATGTGTTACATGCTAAACTGTGATTTATTACTGGTTTTTTCTCTCTGTTAAATTATATCTTGTATCAATCAAATATTTTTCATCTTTAATCTTTGTTTTCTTTTAAACAATAAAGACAGCTGAGATGTTTATGAGGCTTTTACTATGAAAATATATTTCTAGTTATTTCTTATATCTCATTCATAACACTATATTCAGTAACTCTAATTTCTATTAAAAAATATTAGATTTTGATGGACCTGCAGTTAGGCATTAAATTGGAAGTGATGTCCTTTATGAGCAAAATCAGAAAGCATTAAATCTTCTTTCTGCAAGGTATGAGCTACAAAGTGTTAAGAGGGACAAGGTTTTAGAGTATGTTTTTCCAGATATTGTGTACAGTGAATAATGCATCACCTGGTAAAGTTTGTTATCTTAAGATACAATTAATCACATATTATCTCTTAATATACACTAAATTTTATCTGAAAATATGTAGACACTGTAATGTCTTGTTCTTATATTAGGCATATAAGAAAAACACAGAAGGAAGTAGCCATGTGACTCTTATAGTTTGAGGGTTTTATTGTCAAATTAAGCAATTTCATATGCATGTTTTTAAATATTTTAAGTTGATCACAGATGAGAATGTGGGAAGTCATGAAGGTTTTGTTACTTCCAAGTTTGGGACAGTTCCTAGTCATACTAGTGGCTCGATCACAGAATCAAGAGAGTGTTCCATTTCTAATTTAAGTATCTGACTTCATCCAACCTGACCCAATTCACTTGACACTATCGGAACCACGGGTAGCTAGTTAGTTGTGTAATTATTGTTCTATGGTTTCCCTTTAATACTTCAGACTCAATTTAGTTGTATAAAGAGAATGTGAGATCACCACATAGATTAGCTGTTTAAAGACTTTAGATTCTTTTGTATTTTAATAAAATTTTCAAATGCTATTATTGCTTCTCTTAAAGACTTGATTCTTGAAATAGTTTTCTCTTTACAAGCTTAATATCTGCTGAATAAAGCTCAGGAAAAAATGTTCAATAATGAAAATGTTAAGCCTTCATTTTCATAATCAACATGGTTTTTGAATTTTATCAAACCTTTATCAAATGTTCATTATAGTCTATCCTCTGAAGTCATGCTGACTTCACTATTGAACTCTTGATTGTCAAGTTTATATGTCTTTTTTTTGTTTTGGCAATTTTTTTTCATGTTTCGACTTTTGGAAGAAATTTTTTTAATAAAAGATTTTGTTGGTGTTCAGTGCTAGTAACAGTTTTCAATTCAATAGTATCTACATCTCATGAGCAAAATTATCATATAGTATGAAGTCCTTTATTAATATTCCAGTTGTATTTCAATTATTTGTAGTTAAATTTATCACAAAAAGCAATTAGCAGTGGTTGTTTTCCAGTCAAATTTTAAATGTTTATCTTTACTACTCTCCACTCCAAATGAACAATATAATATTCTCTGAGCCACTCTGTAATAGGAACAGTGTTGGTATGTTTACTGGAGATAGAAGCATGCAAAAGATACTTCCTGATTGTAGGGGGTATATGAATACCTAAATATACTTTGATGCATACTTTAAAACATATGATATGTAATAGCTGAAAATATGTGACTTTTTCTGGTTTGGAGACTAGGGAGCAATTTCACAAGGTATGATATTTAATCTAAATAATGAAGAAAGATTATCTAAAGTTACTTAATGAAGAAAGTTAAATAGAAATAAATAAGTATGGTGGGAAGATTATCCAGAGTCAGACTGCAGTGACCTTTGAGTCTGCCTGATGGTGGCATTTCCCTAGTATAAATAAACTGAACTATTTCTTTCTGTTTTGTTGGGTGTAACTCCCTG
This sequence comes from Nesogale talazaci, assembly GCA_004026705.1. Taxonomy (NCBI): domain Eukaryota; kingdom Metazoa; phylum Chordata; class Mammalia; order Afrosoricida; family Tenrecidae; genus Nesogale; species Nesogale talazaci. The sequence goes on from PVJH01006693.1 coordinate 20,685, forward strand.
GAAATCATATTTCCATATCTGAGTGTTTCAGAGGATCATGAGCCCAGGGCGAAATAATGAATATGCTTTATATTTAGGATCTTCCAAGAGCAACCTGCATAGTTTTAAGGAGTATTTCAGCTGCTAACATAAGTGAGATACTCAGAGGAAGAGGAGAAATCATTAAACCATTGTTAATAATTTAAAGTATGCTTATTTTTGTAGAACTCATATATTCACCCTATGCAATTGGTTAGTTGCTATATGCAAGCCTATATAATGTATCTATCACCAAAATTATATTTATAATTGCATTAAATGATATTTATAGAAGTTAACATATAGACATGTACATATGTAAATATATTCCTATATAATGGTAGGGAAATATATCTCTGTATATGAGTGGTTGTAGGGAAAAATTATGTATATGTATTAGATGTTAAGTATTAAGGTAGCAAATGGACATTACTCCTGTACTAGAGTATTCTCTCAATGTGAAAGTACTTTGTTCCAATAAACCAGAACTGTGTGATGTTCTACTTACCAAAAGGATTGCTGAAGACAAGATGGTTTCATAAGCAAATATGGTGAAGAAAGTTGATTGTGCCTGACTATCAAAAGATATAACACCTACGGTCTAAAAGGTTTAAAGAAAAACAAGCGGTTCACCTAGCCCTGAAACCCACATGAAAGAAGCACACCAACCTTGTGATCATGAGGTGCTGACGGAAAATGGTATCAGGCGTCAAAGACGCAGAACAAAGAGTCACATCAATGTGAACAAGGGAAAGTGTGGAGTAGAATATTAATGCTATCCTGTAGATGATGAACATCCCCTTACAGAAGGGTCACAAGGAAAAGAGGAGCCAGTAAGAGTGCAGTATAGCACCAGAGAAGCACACAACTTTCCTCTAGTTCTTTAATGCTTCCTATCCTATGCTTACCCCACCCTACTGACCCCAATTCTACCTTACAAATCTGGTTATACAGAGGATTTATGCTAGTACAGATAAGAGCTGGAAACACAGGGTATCCAGGACAGATAAATCTCTCAGGACCAACAATGAAAGTAAGGAAAGAAGGGGAATGTGGAGGGAGAAAAGGAGAAGTGATCACAATTATCTACGTATAACCCCCTCCCAGGGGGATGGACAACAGAAAAGTGAGTGAAGAGAGACACCAGTCAGTGTAAGATAATATATATATATATATATATATATATATATATATGTGTGTGTGTGTGTGTGTGTATGTATATATATATATATATCTTAAGAGCTCATGAGGGAGAAAGAGTAGGGGAAGGGAAAAATGAGCTGATATCAAGGACACAAGTAGAAAATATTTTGAAAATGATGATGGCAATGTACCCAAAGATGTGCTTGACATTATTGATGGATGTATTGATTTTGATAGGAGCTCTATAAGTCCCCAATAAAATTATTTTTAAAATAAGTAGAAATAAAATAAAATACTTAGGAAAAATAATTTGCATTAAAACTTTATTTTTTGGCTGAGCCCCAGTGGCGTAAATGGTTGAGTGCGGGGCTACAGCCTGTGGGCTTGGCGGTTCAAATCCAGCAGTGGCTCTCAGGAGCAGTGCTAAGTAGCTCCCATGACCACCAGAGGGCAGTGATGCAACCCCCAAAAACCTTAGCTTTTCAGTTATTAAAATATGTGAACTATGGAATTTTGAAAAAAAGTATTAATAATATTTCATTTTTGTATTTGTGGAATACCAAAGTCCACAATAGTATTAATTATATGGTAAACTGTTACCACATAACATTAATGACAGAAAATACTCTGAAACTTGGTTTTGAGTGTAATATAGCTAAAGTGAATGGAAGAAATAATAAAATAGAAGAGCTGAAAAAAATTTTCAGAGGTCAGCTCCAGAAGACCATATATTATAATGAAATGTATAAAGGTATGGAGTTAGAAGACCAAAAAAGAAGAACACAATCAGCATACCTACAAATGAAAGAATTGAAGAAATATAATTATACCCTAAAGTTATGATATTGAATGATCCTATGGGGAAAATGTTGAAAGGTACAGGAAACACTTTTAAAATTGAAAGAATACAGAGTCATTGTGCCCAAATAGCTGGTCAACTCTGATGGTTAGATTTTTCTGTCAACTTGGTGCACTGGTAAGAAGACATGGGTAACGTCCAAGCAGTCAATCAAGTCACAGTTTGATGATGGCTCTTGGAGATGCGGAAGACTTGACTTGGCTATAAATAAATGCTGGAAGAAGGATCTCTTTCTCTTCTCTTCTTACTGGTGGAAAAATCCCATCAGTCTCCGTTACCTTCCCCTTAGCTTCTTTAGGCTGCCCTTTGCACTTGCCTGTGGCCTACTGCAGGCGCCGCCTGTACTCCTACTGCTGCTGCTTCTGGAGCCATCAGCCCAGCACCTTCACTGTTGCCACCACTCAGACCTTGCCATTCTACTGGCTGCCCCTTGGCTTTTTGGCACAGCAACAAGAGTCCAAAAAGGTCTTCATCCAGCATCTGGTGCAAGAGAGTGAGTCAAACTTGTTAATCTTTCTGAAGAACTTGGTATAAATTTCTTTCATGATAAAAGCTTCTCTTCTTATATACACACATATGAGTTTCTGCTAGGCTAGTCTAGATAATCTACATTCAATCATTTCAAGAGGTAGAATATGATCAAGAACAATGATAAAAAAATAAATCCAACCCACTAGAAGGCATTGAAGGAAGCACTGGAGAAAAACAAGGGTCCAGGTATTTCACCTGGAATACCAATGGAGATGTTTTGTCAAGCTGATGAAACACTAGAAACATCTATTTCAAAAACTTTGGAAAATACTTACCTATTCAATAGACTGGAAGAAAAGGTTGCCCAAAAGAGTGTGGGCATTAAAGAACATACCATTACTAACACAGGTAAGTAAAGTTTTGCTAAAGATCATTAACAATGACTGCATGATAGGAGCTTCAAGAAACTCAAGATGAATTCCAAAGAAGGCATCTTACAAGGCTTATCATTGGTGAGGTCTGATGGATCTTGGCAAAAAGCGGAGCATACCAAAAAGACAATTGCTTGTGATTTATTGAGTATGCATACATGTTTGACTGTGTGGATTTTAACAAACCATGGATACTATGAGAAGAATAAGAATTCAAGAACACTTTTTTGTGTTCATGTAAAAGCTGCACATGAATCAAGAGGCAATTGCTCAAATAGAACAAAGGCATATTGAATAGTATAGAATCAGGAAAGGTATGCATGCAGGTTGTATCATCACACCCTATTTGTTCCAACTGTGATTTGAACAACTAATCAGGAGCTTGAATATGTGGGAAGAATGTGGTCTCAAAATTACATAAAGGCTTCTTAACAACCTGTGATATACAGATGGCACAGCCTTGTTTAATTAAAGTGAAAAAGACTTGAAGTATTTGTTGATGAAGATCACTAATTACAGTCATTTGTATAGACTGCAACTCAATCTAAATAAAACAAAAGTCCTCACAAAATTTACAAGAGGCAGTATCATGATAAGCCAAGAAAAGACTAAAGTTGTCAAGGATATTGTCTTCTTGGATTCATAATTAGTGTAAATGAAAGTATCAATTGAGGTCAAACCACGTATTGTTTTGTTTAAATACACTGCACAGCAAGGATGCAACGTTGAGGATTAAGGTGTGCCTGACCTAAAGCATGATATTTTCAGTTGCTTTATATATATAGATGTGAAACTTGAATACTTAATGAGGAAGACCACAGAAGAATCAGTACATTTGGATTATATGCTGAAGAAGAATATTAAGAGTACCATAAATATGCTCCAGGAGAAAATCTTCTCTTAGAAAGGATATCATACTTACTAAAACAGAGAGTTAGTGCAGGGTATTTAATTACCTACAGTGCATTTTGTGATATCTTGTAATTCCTTTGCTTCCTACGTGGGGGGTGAGAGTAGCCATTTTGGAGTGAGTTTTCTGTTGTGCTAATGAGACAAATTTAAGGTGGGGATTGTTTTGAGTTTCCACCTTCCTGGAGTGTATAACTAAATTTTCATATTTAGTTCGCTGAGGGTATGTTTTTCAGATTGGTAGAAGGCAAAACACATCTCCATTAAAAAAAAACTGCATATATGCAAATGCAACAAGGAAGCAGATGGACTTTGGGCTCTACTTGAATCTTACCTCAGCACAAGAATAGTTTGTCTAATAATGTTAAAATGTGTGATACTCACCTTCCCAATATGATCACTGAAGACAAAATGAATTCGTAAAGAAATGTGGTGAAGAAAATTGATGGCTCCTGCCTATTAAAAGATATAGCATCTGGAATCTTAAAGGCTTGAATTGAAACAAACACCCATCTAGCAGAGAAACTACAAAGCCCGCATGGAAGCAGCACACCAGCTGTGGATCATGAGATGTCGATGGGAAGAGGTATCAGAAATTCAAAAATAATTTGATGTGAAGGTGCATAAACATGTGGAGACCCAACCCCCCCCCCCCCCCGGTAAGATATTGGACAGTCCTTCATGAAGGGCCACATGGGATGCGGTATCTGGAGTGCAGCATAATGCTGATGAAACACATGCCTGTCCTCGAGTTCTTCAATATTTCCTCCCCCTGCTATTATGGTCTTAGTTTTACCTCATTAATCTTGTTAGACCTGCATATGTTCTTTGTATAATTAAGATCACTTGATGCATGAAATCCAAGATAGATAATCCCCTAAGATAGAAATGGGAATAATTATTTCCTGAGGGTACAGAAAGAAGAGGAGCAGGAGGGTAGGGTGCCTTAGAGCAAGTATGACTGTATGACCCCACTCGAGGGGAATGATTAAAAGACTTGTAGGTGAATGGATACATTGGATGGTGCAATATACATACATACATACATACGTACATAATATATAATAACAAGAGTCCCTGTGAGAGTGGGATGGGAAAAGGAGGTCATATAGATGAGCTGATATTAAAGAACTTAAAAGGAAAGAAAATGTTTTGAAAATTATGGTGACAGCAATTGAACAAGTATGCTTGATCAAAATGAAATAAGGATTGTTATAATATCTGCAATAGCTTCCAAAAAAGTTGAAAAAGAAAACTGACACCTTGTAGCCTCCTGATCTTGACTAAACATGTGCTAAATAACAGGCAATGAACATTCACAATATCTAAGTCCCCACAAAGGATTTCAGTAGCCCTGCTGACATGTGTCCCAGCATGCTTTTTACTGGCTAAGCAAATGAGACGTGCTTACATTTTCAGACTCTGCATTTTTGTACCTGTAATGAGCAACTTTGACAAAGTGTCCTCCCTTCCTCTGGTTTGCCTCTCTCTCTGACCTCTGCTTCTTGGGACTTGAGTTACTAACCAACACTTGAAGTGATTCACCAGATCCCAAAACTTTGTGAACCAGATAAATCTTCAAGATAGGGGTGTGAATTTGGGATGTGGAACTCACCCTCCTCCACATTCCATTATGAAATTTTGAGTTTTGTGAAGAATTGTAAATTGTGGAACTCTAGGATATAATAAATAAACTAAGGACTGGAGTGGTGGTTGATTTTAGGGATAATGGAGGGGCATAGCATTTTGGAAGCATTGGACATTTGTGACATCTTTCATCTCCATTGCTTAAAGGCCAGTTTTGTATTAATCTTTCTAAAATATATTATTGTTATTTTATTGGAAGCTAAAAGAGGAATACATTCAATTAGTTAGATTGACACCATGGCTGTGGCAATAGATACAAGCATAGCAACAATTGAGTGCATGGCTCAAAAACAGGCGGTGTGAAGCGACATAGAGGCCCTGTGATTTGGAAGGCACGGATGGTGCCTAACAAGCACAACAATAAATGACAGTGCCTTGATGTTGATGATATGACTTGACAGATACATGTTTGCCAGTCATATATTTTCTGTCCTGAATTCTAATTTCAGAGTCTTTTTAACTAGCTTATTTTCATTTTCAATATGAACTTCACTTCTACCTTTTGGAAGCAACAGGAAATCTAGTTTGAGTAAAGAAAATGAAATAATAATGAACTTAAATATTGTCTGTAGCTTGTTTCTTTTTTCTCTCATTACCTATGCCAGTAATGAGGACACTTGGTCTTTGAACTGTGTCTTTGTTTGACTCGGTGTGATGAGTATTTAGTGACATCTGCCAGAAGTATAGTCTAATGATATTCTGATTACGAGTAGTCAAGCTAGTGTATCCAAAGTCCTCAAGGTATCTGATAAATATTATATGCTCATTTTGCAATAAAGGGTCATATTTTTGCACATTCTCTCATTCCTTTATGGTCAGGTTTCTTTTTCCTCTCCAAGTTAATTTTTTAATGTGCTGATATAAGGAATAGCTCTAGCCGCACATTGGAGTTTCATTGGCTTGATAACAAGAAGGGCAGCAGTTTGCACTCACCAACCTCTGCCTGCGTTTTATTTCCACACACTCTTTCAGGCTTGGAATCCAAAAGGGAAGTCCTACTCTGCTCATCCTGGGTGTCATCAGTCACAATTTATTCAAAGGCAGCGGACTTTTAAAATGATATTATTAAATATAGATCCATAATGAAGACGCAGTTTATATTCACAGCTGCTCAAGGACACATTTGGTGGAACAGCAGGGTCACTTAAGTGTAAAGTAAACAGTTTCAGCAAAACTAGACTAAGAACAGGATATGAAGAAGGAATCGCTTGCCAGTTTGGAGGAAATGGCCATGGAAAACCTCATTACCATAGTAGAGATGTGAATCTGGTCACACTCTTGGTTCAATGATGATATTGATTGTAGTTACTGGTGAGGAATTTAAGGAACAGTATACTAATGCTCAGAGGAGACATTGCTTCTAGAGTGACCTGGGGAAAAATCTCGTTGATTTAGATTAGTAGAAGGTGAATGCCCACTTAAAGCCTTCTGTTAGGGGCCCTAAGTCATATGTGCATTAATAAGGTACAGTCCAGGGTGGAAATTTGATTATTATATTAATAGAGTATGAGATTATTATTTTTGGTGAAGGATCATTTGATTGCACCATTGAGACAATGGTAATTTGATGTGACCTTCATAAGCCTGGCAAGAAGATGAGGAGCAATATGGAAAGTATTCACCTGTGAGTCTATTGTGAATAAGATTCCCAGCAATGCCAGGCTGCTGCCTTTCAAATAATCCCTCTGATAAGCAGGGGTCTGCTTTTATCATTGACAAGAGCTTGACGTGAAACACATTCTTTGGATCCAGCATCTGGTTGACCAATGCCTGACGTTCAGATTTTGGGCTGAACCAAACCTACCACAACATGAGATATTTCTTCAAATTTCCATATGATTCTGTAGGATGATCGAGTGCTTTTGACAACCCCAAATGTGAGGAAAGATACTCAAGGTAGGCACGGAGGTGTGGCAGAGGGTGTGAAAGGGGGGGGGGGACAGAGCGGTCCAACATCATGGGATAGCTATACATTTGGGACTTCTTCAATCTCCAATTTCTAGAGATTAGTACAACAAGAGAGATTAGTTCTTGAGATTAGTTTTTACCAAAGAAATTATTACCATAGGTCAAGCACATTCATTACATCCAACCTAATTGTTGCTGTTCTTTGTGATCCATTTTATGACAGAATAAGTACACCATAGTCATCTTTCTTTCATTGCCTTATTTCTGATGCTGTGTGAGAGTCCACGCCTGTAGATAAGGCATTCTGTAGATACACAGGTGGCAGTTCTGGCCAAAGCATTATATGCTAGGAAGACAAATTGACACCCAGAGTAAGTGTCTATTCCAACTTGAACATAACATTGCTCTTTCCAATAGATTTGCTCCTAGATAGAAGTGGTCCCTTGTGCCACAGGATAACTGGTTGATCTCCCTGAGGAGTGGAATCAGTGTTAGTCTCTTTTGCTAATATCTGAAGTGCACAGCAGTGGCAGGAGCCATGTCAGTCTTGGTGAGTAGAAGTTCATGTTGTTGAACTCATACATGACCTCCATCCATGTCACTAAAGATCTCTTTGTTCCTGAGCTCTTTTGACCATACCAAACATGATTGAGCCAGGAGGATGACTGATTTCCACAGAACTGTGAGCCTCTTCACTTGGGGTTTAAAATCCTCCTTGGCACAAGTAATGATTTGGTGAGAATGTGAATAGCAAAAACAATATTTTCACTATTTTGTCCCATTCAGAGAGATCCATATTTATTCCTCTTCCCAATATTCCCTTGACATTGATTTACTAATCATACTTTTGTCCTCAACAATCCAGCCTAATCCTTGACTCCAGCCCATGACTTACTGTACCATTTCATAACTGGTCATTTTCCCTTCCATGAAAGATGAACAACCAGGTGTCCTACTTGAATTCCTGCCTCTTGAGAGACTTTTCCTAGATCGATGTCTTCAGAGAGATCCTAGAAAGGGGCTACAGTATTCTGCTGCTGACCACTCTTCAGTCATACCTGCATATCATGCAGAATCATCTATAAACCAAGCACATTTTTGTTTTGTTTTGTTTCCTTCCTTGGTGACCTGATCATAATGATTTCCACATGAGAGTTCAGACTGGGAGAAGGATGGTACTGTGACAAGAATGGAGACCATAAGTTTTCAGGGCACTCTTTAGAGAGATCACTTGCTTCTGGTTCTGAAGGTACCAGCACAATTTCATATATCCCACATACTTTTCATGATGGGCTATTGCTTTGAATGTCTAACTTTATGCCTATAAAAGTCATAGATGACCCAATTCAGGATGGACGGTCCAAACTTCATGGTAACTTCGTATCCACACTCCACTAAGACCTAGTAATAAGTCAAAACATGTGCTTCCAAAGAAAATAATTTGTGCCAAGATTCCAGGGCTTTATCCAAAATCAAAGAGTGTCATCATCAGTGGGGATCTTCCAAAGAAGGCAAAGCGCATCTCTATCTGCCACTGCCACTTTAGGCACTGCTGGATCGCTTTCGATCCTTTGTTCTAAGTGACCGAGTGACTTACACAGATACCCAAACCTATTGCCGAGCCTTCTTTTGTCCTGAGTCCTACTGAGAGCTTTCAGCTTTCAAGTCACTTGATGAATAGGGCAGAAAATTACACCCACATGATTTATTTGCTTGATTTCAAAATCCACATAAGACCAGCGGGCACTGTGCCTCCTTTTTAGTTGTAAGAGGGGCCAGATGAAATAAAGTATCCACTCGGTGGACTCGGGCTGCCTGCAAGATCAGCATTTCCCAACCACGAGTACTGCCTTGGAGAGAGAGAGATAAAGAGAGAGAGAGAGAGACGGGGGCCCCCATACAGAGCCCCACTCTCAGAAACTCCACAGGGCACCTCTGCTCTGTCCTGCAGGGTGCTGCGGAGTCAGCATCAACTCCGTGGTAACGTGCTTTAGAAGGTCTATCTCAACCTGCCCTATACCACACAAGCCAAAACTCAAACTCACTGACATCTCGAAGCGGGCAGCGGGTGAGAACGGCTGCCGAGGCCCTTCTGATCCTATAGCTCTTTACAGCAACGAAAAGCTCCATCTTTCTCCCATGGAACCGCAGGTGCCTTTACACTCCTGACCTTGGGATGAGCAGCCCAAGGCATGAATTAATATACCACACACCTCTAATTCCCTAAACATTTCACAAAAGTTGAAGGCGCCTGGATTTTTGTCAAGTTATTTCCCCAGTCTTTAGCAAGCAGCTTTTAACCAAATGTCTAGAATCGTTGATATTAATAGTCATAATATACTAAATGTAATGGGCCAATGTCATATTTTGTCAAAGTATAGTATTATTAAAGTCTGGGTGAACTTTGGAGCATAGCTAGAGAGTTACTATAAGCCTAAATTATGCTAGAAAAATTGCCAACAGAAGCAAATGACTTCTAATGATATTTCAAAATCAAAATTTAGATATTGATATTAGCCAGATCAATAGCTGCATAGAAGGTACCAAGAAAGATATTAATTTGCTCAAGCAGTAAAACCACATTTGCAATGGCATTTGCAACTGCAGCTACTACTTGTTTAAGTTTACAATAATTCACTGTCATTCTACAAAATCCACCTTTTTTTTTTTCTTTTGGCACAGACCGAATCGATGAATAAAATAGAAATGTATCTTTGATGGTAACATAGATCCCGGCAATCTCTCCAGGAATGTGATGTTACTCTAGGTTTATCATCATCCTGGCTCGTGGTCATTCTAATGGCATCTGCTTAACTTCTCCTATCACCATAGCTCACATTCCCCATGTCAGAGATGTCCAATGAGAGTTTGCCAGGTGTTGAGCATGTCTGTTCCAATTATGCATTCTAGGGCTGGAGCATTAATACAGGATATATTTAGGGACTCATTGATGCCTCAGAATATTTTACATGATTAATAACTTTACTTCCATATACCCCCACACAGACTGGTGGGCATTCAAAATGTTTTGGGTCTCCTGGCATTAGTGTTATTTCTGAGCCAATATCCAGTAATTAACATCAATTTGAAGGGGGTTGAAATCTGCCCTAGACATGTTATGATTGATTGACCACTCAGAACAGAACCCACTATGGAGCTGATTCCAGAATACTGAAGTTGACTTCCGTTAGGTCACATTATTAGACTCTAACTGCTAACGCCCTGAAAATCTTGGCCCAGTCAAGTTTATAAGATTGAAGTATCTAATTGAAGCTTTTACTTAATTGCCACCCTAATTCCAAAGTAGGCTGAGGTTTGCAATGGTGAAATCGCTTATCATATGGGTCTTCTACCCATAGTATTTAAATTTCCATGTAATAAGGTATAGAGGACTCTAACTTGGGAATTGGTTGAGTTTGCCGTTATACAGGGAATAACGTGTGTCATGTCAGAGAGAAGAGTAGAGGTCTGACAACCAGCAAGAAAGACAAGCCGCCTGAGGAGTACTTGTGAGATCCCTGTCTGACATGAGACCAGAAGACAGAATAAAATAATGATGCTTAAACCATAGGCTAGATTAGACAAAGGTCAAGAGATCATATGAATGAGAAGCAGAGGGCAAGAGAAATATCTGTCGGTATGATGAAGAAGAGGCATGGTGAAGAAAAAAGGAAGAAGAAGAAGAAGAGGTATTGTGGATGAGAGAATGATGTTCCTAATATTCTGTAACGTGTTAGGTTCACTAATGGTATATAATTGTGAATGCTCCTTATGAATTTTGTGTGGTCATTACAATGAACTACCATATCCAAAAGAAAGAGAGAGACGTAGAAAGGGACGGTTCTTGTCAAAATAAGATAAGTCAATACATGTTGATAGCATGTTTAATCAGTTTCATTTTGAGGAAATCATTAAAATTCTTTTTGTGAAGGAGACTCCATTCCCCTTGAATCATTCATTTGTAGCAGAGTAAACCATATAACTGTCTAATCCAAAATAGCTAAGACCAGTCCATTTCAGCTCACTAATGCCTAAGATAATGATCTTTATGCGTTCCATTTAATTTGTGCTTTGATTATGGAGAAGTAACCAGGTTACCAGTCGGAATTATAAACCATTAAGACTATAATCCTTGGAACCAGCAGCACCTTCCACAGCCAACAGCTAAGTGTCTGCCTCTGGGCCTCCGCCTGGCAGCCACATGATTACGTGGCTTGTGCCTCTGTGGGTCGAGAAGCTCCCAGGCTTCTACTCTTCTAGACCCTCTTCTTAATGTTGTGGCTCCTCTATTCGGGTCTGTACTTGGTGTAGGACACCCTCTGTTACCTCCACAAACGGAGCCAGGGATCTCACAGGAATGTGCTCCCTTGGGGACTCTTCTTCCTTGAGGGTCACAGGAATTCTCTTTTTGCTTTTGAGATCTCATTCTAATGAACACTAACCTCCTCATAAGTTTTTCACATATCTTAGTAGTGTGATCTGACCCAAGCATTTGGTGGGAGTTACAAAGACCTGGGTAAAAATTACTGTTCCAACTAATTTCATTTCACCTCTGATGTTAGGCTAAAGTGTCCTGTAACAAATGCTATCAAGTTGCTGAAGGGTCTCCCAGTTCTAGCTTTTTGATTTCATTATTGATGACTTTGTACATCTTACATTCTGATTATTAATAAATGTTTACAGCCATTTCTTCTTATTTTGACATGTCCCTCATCAGCACATGAAGCATTGGGCTTTATTCCATGCAGGGCCTTATGCTTGACCCATCTTAGGGGAGACAGTTCATCCACAGCCAGATTTTGAGCGCCTTCCTACCTGAATGGAAGAAAATATTGTGCTGTATCCCATGAGGTTTCCAGTAAGCTTGACAATGTTCCACAACTATTATAAGATTTTCGCTCACTGGGTACTCAGAAATGGATAGTCTATTCCCTTTTCATAGTCTGTTCTTAGTATGGAAGTCGTGTTGATGCCTGTTCAGTTTAGGTGAAGCTGCTGGTATTTCAAATGCAGGAGACACATCTTCCATCATCACAGAAAAATGCAAGCCACCTCAGTATGACAGAGTGAAATCTAATGGTGACAATTGAGTTATGTATGTGCTTAAATGTAATCTTATTAGAGATGCTGCCCTGGTAGTTCTACATATCACGGCATTGGCTATCCTCACTCAAACTTTTTGACACTTCTTTTTTTTTATTTTAGAATATTCTAGCCAGAAATAATATGTAATTGTTATCATTAGTTATGTATTCATATTGTTTCTTGCCCATTAGAAATTCCTGTCTATGGCACTCTTACTTCATCAGCACCTACAACTTCTAGAATGCGTATATATACATCTTTGAAAAATGAGCAGAAGGAACATTAAACATTTTGCTCAATATACATATTAGCCATTAAATTTGTTCTCATTATACAGATATGTATCTAAAAGTCATATACTTTCCACATAAAGAGCTGTCTTCTAGAGATTCTAAAATATGATGCAAAAATTATTTTCCAAGGAAAGAAGTTGTTCTTAATTGACTATCATTTAATTCCCCATACAATCACACTTTACATCTCATCCTATTTAAATGAACATTTTACACATTTGGGAAGATCAAAGAAAAATCAATGCATTTGAATTATGGTGCTGTCAAAGAAGATTGAAAGTACTCGAAACTGTTCAAAAAACAAACAAATCTGTCTTGGCGGAAACAGAGCCAGCTGCTCCTCAGAAACCAGGTTGGTGAGATGCACTCACATTCACGTTGCCGGGAGAGACCGGTATCTGAATACCAGACAACCTGCCTGGTAAAGTACAGGAGGAGTTGCAAGAGGAAGACCCTGACAGAGATGGGTGGGCAAAGTGGCCCAACAACAACCTGAAAGAAAGCAAGGGTCGTCGGGAAAGCACAGGGCCACAAAGGATGTGCTTCTCTTGTACATAGTCATTAGGACTCAGAATTGATTCAGAGATGCCGGTAACAACATCATGTCCTAGTGAACCGTACTATAAAATCTGTATTTTATTCATGTAAGTAACATAAAAGCACACTTTACAATATGCACAGGTCAAAACCCGAGAGGGACAGTATTCCTCTCTCTTGTAGGTGCACTCTGGGAGCCCTGGTGGTGCACTGGTTTCCTGTTGGGCTGCTCGCCCCCAGGTCAGCAGTTGGAAACCATCAGCACCCCACAGGAAAAGGATGGAGGCTTGGGAGTCTAGGAGAGACACTCCCAGCATCACTTGCGCCCTGTTCCAGAGCGTGACTAGAAGTCAGCATCACCTCAATAGCAGTGAGTCTGCTTTGCTTTGGTTCACGTCCATGCATAGAAACTCACAACGGTAAACCAAAACCAAAAATGCCATTGCAATTCAAGAACATGCAGGGTTTATTTTAGCAAAATATGTTTAAGCATGCCTGGATGGTCACACAAAAGCTACAGACACATTCATTCAGTGATGCAAATGTTTTGTCTCAGTTGGGTGCCTTCAAAATAAACAGATCAAGTCAAATCAGCGGCTTTCCGGGGTCCTGATAAATTTAAGGTTCAGAAAGTAGGGTAACCCTTTCCTGGGATAATCTAGATAGCTTTTCCCAGAGAACACAAGATGAACTTGGAACCTTACTTTGAAGATTTTTTTTAAATTGAGAACTGAATTTAAGAGAAAAGTAAAATACCAGGAAATTTAAACTGAGTTTTTTTTTTTCCATCTTGACACTGACATGTTCATTCTTCCAGGGTAGCAAGGGGTATTTATTAAATGATAATTTTGTTGGGGGAAATATAACCTATCACCCTGATCTTACCACTGCAGATTTTCTATTCGTTTCCAAACCTCCCAGAACATTTGAAGTAGCCATAGTTTGAGTTTTTTGAGGAAGTTAAAATTGATGTTTTGATGTAGGGTAAATCAAAGATTGAAGAATTCTTCAGGGAGGAGTAAGAAAGAAGGAAACATTGCCCTCAAAAATGCAAAGATGTAGGTGGAGAATATGTCAAGTTATACAAGCTTTGTGTTTTAATATTTTTGCTTAATAATACTTTCTGTGATTTTTGTAGGAATAGTTTTTCACTTATATTCATATGCAAAGGACATTTGAAAAGCTAGTGTAAAAATAACACTGTATTCTAATTTTTCACAAGGTTTTTAAAGCTTCCTTATATGTGTTCCGCCATTGCAGAATGAACCCCCACTCATTGCAACCTAATTGGAGAGAATAGGACTACTCCAGCAGGGTCCCAAGGTTGTACATCATCATGAAAGCTGTTTTCCACGTCTCTGTCCCGAGGGGTGCCTGGTAGGTTTGAACCTTTTGATTAGCAAGCGCCTGCCGGATTTTTCTCTCTCTCTATCTATCTCTTCCCACACGCCCCCCCAAAGCTATATCTATATTTAGATATGCTTCTCTATTCACATATACAAAATATCTAGCTTTTTTAGTATCTTTTGTTTTGTTTTATTTTTATTTATGTGGGCATCACTGTCATCTGGTGGTCATGGAATCTACCAAGTGCTGCTCCTGAGAGCCACCACTGAATTTGAACCATCAAGCCCATGGGCCGCAATCCAGCACCCAACCACTTACGTCACCAGGGCTCAGCCCTAGTAACTTTTAAAGTAACACATCACTTATATGCTTATTGCATGTGTTCAGGTTAGCTCTGTATGTAGAGTGATCTTGTAGATGCTTATTTGATCACGCCACATAGATAAATACTGAAAAACAAAACAGAAAAGTCCCTCTACTTGTCAGGAACGCACATGCCCAAGTGACTGCTCTCCTGCGTCACATTTGGATGGCAACCAAATTTGAATTTTTTAGAAAGTCTCTAGAAGTTTCAAATCAAGTAGAAAGAACCCTCTTTCAAGTTTCCAGAATATTAATAAAAACATTCTGTTGCTCATAAAACTGTAGGTGTATTTTGAACCTATTTTATATCAATCTTTTATTTTGAATGCTCATAGCTATGATTTTGGCACAGAAAACAAGAAATACACTTTATAAGTCTCTTGCTCCCAAGTCTCTAAATTGCACATTCTGAAAAACTGGCTATTTCTGCGCAGAACATAGAGATTGAATGCAAGGCTATAATTCACTTTTGGGTTTTCTGCTGATGACATAAACCACCAGAGCTTGTTGGTTTATGAACAGCAACAGGACACAGAGATTGAATTATGGTGCCTGCCAGTGATGAGAGATAAAGAATTGGCATCCACAACCTAACAATAATAGTTTCTTTCCATTTAAATTTGAGACATGCAGAAACATGATTTTTAAGCACTTAGGAAAGAATTAATCTAAAACGTTAAATTTTATGACATAACTAGTGAGAACAATTTGAATGAAAAATCAAATTTGTGTATAAGAAATCATAAAATATAAAGATGATAGAAGAAATTCACAGGTATGTCCAGCATTTTAGATAGCTGAAATATTTCTTAATTTGCTGGGGAAAACATCTCTTTTTTTCCTTCTGGCAGTAGCAAGTTCAAAGCATTGTATTAGTTCATTTGTGACCTTGGCTTCTAAAACTGCTCTTTTTATTAGCAATACAAGAACAATCCTTTCTTTTTATTTCTTGAGATCATTTAAAAGAAAAAATAGAGGTGTAAGCAGAATAAATAAATGCTACTACACATTATTTTTAAATTGTAGTCATTATGCATGCTATTATAGCATTCTTTAATTTTTAAGTTTCCACAATAGTTCAGGTGCCAAATTTAATATAATCAGCACAATTATTGTGCTATGTAAAAGTATACCACAAATCTTAAGCAAAGAGAATATCCTAATTGGGTCTCTAGGGATAAACCCTGAAGTAAGGGGTATAAGATGACCTAAATCATTAAGCACCCAGTTGCTAAATAAAAGGTTGACACTTCAAACCCAAGCAGTGACTTGAAAGGAGTAAAAAAAAAACAAACAAAAACATGATTTGCTTCTGTAACATATAGAATCAAGAAAATCTTAGGAAACAATTTTTGTCCATCACATGCATTGCTTTGAGTTTAAACTAGATAACAATGACTAACAACAGCAGAGGAAATATGGGTGGTAAGTGTTGTTAGGGGCCATTGAGTGGGTTCTGACTTACAGTAACCTTATATACATCAGAAGGAAATGCTGGCCAGTTCTGTACCATTATCATAATCGTTCTTATGTCTCAGCCCTTGGTGGAAATTCTGGTCAATGTATTTAACTGATAATGGACAATTGGTTGCTTCTTTTCAACCAAGAACTGCCCTGGAAGACAGATTGACATTGACTTCCAAAATATCCAAGCATTAAGAATAGTACGGAGCACAGTTTTATACAGGGAGTCTCCCTGGGTCAGTGTCCACTGGACAGCATTGGTACACAAGCGAAGTACTTCTTTCAATGATCTTAGACACATACCCCAGGGTGGGATTGCTGGGCCATATTGCATTTCTCTGTTTAACTTTTGGCAGAGTGTTCAAACTGTTTTCTACAGTGGCAAAGGAGACACTTTGTAATGAGTCACCCTTTGTAATCTTTTACAGAATTGAAATTTGCCCTATTTTCTGATCCCTTAGTTCTTGGACTACTAACCACTGCCATTGAGTTGACTCTGACCTATAGTCAATCAATATGGGGCTTTCAAGGCCAAAAATTTTTTAAAAGGCATATATATTTTATCTTCATTCTTTAGAGCAGCTTGCTAGTTTGAACCACTGATTTTGGGGTTAGCCGAGCTTCCAAAAACTGACATAGCATATTCTAAAAGATGCTCTTCTAACAGACTACCCACCCCTCTCCTTGCCAGCAGAAATTACTAACACCTTCCCATTTCTTAAAGATTCTGATTTCCTCTCAAGCACAGCCAGTGCTTTCAAAATTGTCTTATTTCAAGAACAAAGTATATAATAATTTGGGTGATTCTCATTGTCTCCACTGCTACAAGCCTAATCTAAGTTACCATGAACCCTGCCTGTCCTGCTGCAAGAGATTTCCATTGTTAGAATCTTTTCACAAAGAAGATAATGCGTTCTTTGGAGAATACATTTAGTCTGCTGCTTCAGAACATTTCTATTGCAATGAGATTAAAAGCCATGCTCTTGTTCATGATCTATGAAGCAGACCCTTCCTTTGTGATCATTCCTGCTTATTTCTCCCAGATCATTTCCATCATTATTCATTTCTCTTTTTCTCTTATTTCATTTGAGGTACTTACAGTGGTCTCTCTCTCTCTCTCTCTCTCTCTCTCTCTCTCTCTCTCTCTCTCTTTCTCTCTCTCTCTCACACACAGATATGAGATATCTCAGATAGATGGATAGAATACAAATAGAGTGATGGTGATAGACAGATACATGGATAGAGAGATGGCTGATAGATATATAGAGCGAGATATCCCTTTGCCCACTTATTTCACCTCCACAACAGGCTACACTAAAGAAATATTTTCTCTAAAATCTTGATATGGTTTCATCATTACCTTAAATTTAGTGTCTTTTGAGAGAAACTGCCTGCTCTATTACTGTATGTCATTTTCTTCAGAATGCTTATTATTATCAAAAATAATTTGTCTTATGTACCCAGGTATTCATCTTATGAGTTCATCACAGAGAATTTTCAAGAGCATTATGGTGCATTCACTGCTCTCTCCATAGTATCTGAAAGAGGGCAAGAAAATTGATAACCTGTGTGCTGTAAAATATTTGTCTAATGTATGAATAGCAGATTTTCAATAGATACCTGTTAATTGTGCTATAGTTTAAGCATTGCACTACTAATAGCAAAGTCAGTGATTCAAATCTCTCAGTTGCTCTTTATGAGGAAGACGAGGTCATATGCTCCCATACCATTTACTGCATTGAAAACTCTGTGGTTTTCAAAGGCTGTGGTTCTAAACTTCCCTAACATCGCAACTCTTTAATACAGTTATTTTTGTGGTGGTGAATTCCCAACCATAATATTATTTTTGTTGCTATCTCATAACTATAAATTTGCTAGTTATTAATCAGATGATCCCTTTAAGGGTCATTTAACCTCCAAAGGGATCACAACCAATATGTTGAGAACTGCTACTCTAAGGACAAGTTCTGCTCTACCTTTTTCATGTTTTCTATGAATGGAATCATCTCTGTGGCAGTGGGTTTGGTTTTAGTTGATTTGACCAAAATAAACTCTTATTTTTCAGATATATTTATTGAAACCAGGCACCTAAAGGAAATTAAAAACAATATATCAGGGAAAATTCATGATGTGATGAGATATATACTGAACTGAAAAGGCACTCTATAAAATTAATGACATTCAGAACAATATCCTCACCAGGAGGTCACATCCTACTCCTAAGAGTATTTTGGGTTACATCACAAAAAGGGATTACATTTTTAAATTCTATGAATTTTTAATTTATTGACCTTAAAATAGTAAGATTTTTATGGATTATAAAATGAAGTACAATGTACTTAAACAGTTGTTGGAAAGTGAAAGAGGGAAGCACAGGGAATAAAAAATCAGTGGAATATATAACTAATGAAACAAATACATGAGATTGATTTTGAAGATGAAAGAATGTTCTGAAAGTCATGAAAACAGGTAATCACTGGAAAGAAGTAAAAGCCAAAAAAATGATTTTGGTTCTAACTGTGGCAGGTGGCATCATCTGAACTCATTGGACTATTCAAGGGGAAGGACAAATCAAAATCCTTAGTCCACATCCAATTTTTATGAGGCAGAGATCATATTTGTCTACACCCCTCAACCTTCTTGACTAATTGACACCAATCATCACTTCTATGATACTCTCTGCTTCTCTACTGGGTTAGATAGTTCATTGCCATGACTGCACAGAACTCACAGACCATACTCATGATTATGGAGTTTCTTAGGAAATTTTATTTATTTATTTGTTGCTTACTTACTTACTGACTTATTTACTTATTTTTAGCACTACTGATAAATGCCTAAAGGGTGCACAACTCCTCCTTAACACTGAGCTCCAGGCTGGGCTTTAATGACAAGGGTCAGCAAAATGAGCTCCCTGATTAAGTGAACTCCCTGATTAATGCTCCCATACTAAAGATTAAGATCTGGAGGCTCTCAGTTTAATTCACCTTCGGGTCCAGAAACCTTGACCTTCTCTAAATCTCTTGTTGTTGCTTTTGCTACCTTTGCTGCAGCTGTTTCTATAATGCTCCTCTGGTGGTAAAGCTCTCTCTTGGATCAAGGTTGTTCAATGAACAGGGATCTCAAGGTCAAGAAAACGTGTTCCACTGTTGGCTCTTCTGTCAAATATCCTCTGCTGTTGCCTTTCAGATGATGTGCTTTATGCTCAATTTGATGGCAAATTTTATAAATCCCCTTTTAGAAGCCCACATACTTTATACACTTTATTGCCATGTAGTCATTTGAAGAGAGTTACAAAGACAGGACTAGTAGAGCCATGGCAAATAATTCATTGTATCATTGTAAATGATTCTGTCACCAGCTTAATGTTGACATAACAATAACTGTGGGATTTACAAACTCCAACACCTGAAAAATAATAGATTTATGCGCTTAAGCCAGTATTTAAGAAAGGAATCTGTGAAGGAAGTATGTCTATCAAACATACTCTACATTGAGTCACAGTCTGATTGTCCTTGTAGGTCTGGCATGTTATAACAGACAGTGGGCAGTGGGGAGATTGCTCAGTCCTTCATCATCCTATCTGGGTGGATTCTGTCTCCAGCAGGGGGCCCACCTGGAAACTCTTGGTGTCTGGCCATGCTCCCATCAACATTAGATCTGTGCTAAGAATCCCAGATCCACTGCTTGCCATCCTCCTGCTACTGGTTCCACCTTTATCAAGCAGCTGTGTGAGTCTGAAGAAGGCTAGTATCCCTTCATGCCTATGGGCTTCAGATGATCTGCGTTGAATGCCTTCTTGATCTAATTCCTAATATAAAGTCCTTTCTTATACATATCATATACATATATTAGCAAGGGTTCCATACTATATGTGTGTATATATATACACATATACAGACACACATATATGATAACTGAACAAAGGATTGCAGAAATATGACAGAGAACTGTCAGAAGTTCAGTCCAGATACAAAAGGGGATATGGAACAATGGATATCATTGCTAATATCAGATAGATCTTGACTCAAAGTACAAAATATCAGAAATAGGTTTACTTGTGCTTCATTGACTATGCAAAGCTATTCAACTGTGTCGGTCACAGGAAACTTTGTATAATATTGAAAATAATGGGATACCTATACACTTAAGAATGTTCATGAGGACCTTGTACATGAATCAAGAGACAATTGAGTGAACAGAACAAGGGAATACTGTGTGGTATACACTCAGGCAAGGTGTGCCAGTGTCTTATCATCCCACCACACTTATTCTAATTAGCTTCATTGTATTCTGAGAAGATCATCAGAGAAGCTGGATTATGTGAAGAACAATGTACCATCAGAATTGGAGGAAATTTTATTTAAAAATCTACAATATTTGGAGGACACATTTTGCTTGCTGAAATTGAGGAAGGCTTGAAGCACTTACTAGTAAAGATGAAGGATTGTAGCCTTCAGTGTGGATTACAAATGAATGAAAGGAAGACCAACGTCCTCAAAACTGCACCAATAGATAATATTGTGATGAATGGAGGAAAAAATTGAAATTTTAAAGGATTTGTATTTTTTCTTTGGTCTTTTTAATCAGGGGAGAGGACAAATACAGTTCCCTACTACCACAAATGATGCACTGGAGTTTCCCACATTTGGGGAAATCACAGGGGTCAGCACACCTGGAGTGCAATGGATAAGCCTCGCCCTGGAAAACCCTAGGCGTGATCATGGCATCTCCCTGCCAGGTAGGTATAAGGATTTTGTCCTGCTTCTATCCACAAGCAAAGATTATGGGAGCAGTAAATCTGCTGCACAAGGCCCCTGTAGAGTACTGAAGAGCAAGGATGCTACTTCGAGAACTCAGGTGCACCTTATCCAAGCCATGATATTCTCCATCACATCATATACATGTGAAAATTAGATTCTAAATTAGAATGAAAAAAGAACAGAATAATTGATGCATTTAAAACCAGAACAATCGATGCATTTGAATTGTAATGTTGGCAGAGTATTGAAAGTATGACGGGCTGCTTAAAGAAAAAACTTGACGTGCCTTGAAAGGATTAAGGCCAGAGTGCGCTTGAGAGACAAGCATAGCAAGACTCCCCCTTAGATCCTTTGGGCATGTTGTCAGTAGAGACAAGTCCTTGGAAAAGCACATCAGAGTTTGGTAAAGTGGAAGCATAATGAAAAATAGAAATGTCCTCAAGGAAATGGATTCTCACAGGCCTGCACCAAAGACTCTGGTACAGGAACAATAGTGAAGACAGTGCAGGACCAGGCAGTGTTTCATTCTACAACAACACGCACTCCAGCCTAGCACAATATGTTGCCATGGGAATGGGATGCTAGAGAATCCAAGCATGAAGATGGGGCTTGGAGGCTTTCTTGTCTGACCTCTACCCTATAGCATTTGGTTGAGTTTGACTTTTTTTTACCTCCTTTGATTAGTAGAAAGGCTGCCCAAAGAAGCATCAACAAGTGATGACCTGACAGACATGTTGGGCTTCAAACCTAGACTGCCACATAGGTTCAAATTCACATGATATCTAACCAACACATGGAAACAATGTCTAGCATTTAATGTTTAAATGAAACATTGCACATAAAAAAAATGTAAGCCATCACCATGCTAAAACCTCCTCAGGAATCTCCTTGACAAAATTGTTTCTCATTTTTAAACATACATGACAATTAAAATGTCAAGAAAATATACTTTTTAAATCTTCAGATGAAACAGACACTCATTATCAACTCTTGACACAGTACAAAGGAAGCATATCTGAGAAAGGCTGAAAGTCATGGAGTAGAGAGATTTTATAACCAAGTGGCATGTGAGGGGTTTGTACGTCAGCCCTGTGCTGCTGATTGAGTGCCTTATGTTTGGAGTTGCTAACCACAGAATAGGCCACTCAAACCCAGCAGCTGCTCTGTAGGAGAAAGAGGAAGCCCTCTGCTCCTTTCACCTTCACCGACCTGGGCACACAAAGGGACAGTTCTCTTCTGTGCCATAGGGTTGCCGCTCCCCATGTGGACTGGATGGCAGTAAGCTTGGTTTGGTTGGGCTGCATTGCTTACTGGAGATGCTGAAGAGTAAGTCATTGCAGTGTCCCACTGGCAGAGTTTCCTATAACCAGACCCAAGATGGGCTCTATATTAGTCCCAGAACCAATCATATGACAGCCTCAGAGGTGAGCATGGGATGCCGTGCCTTCTCAGACACTGAAATGCCTGAAAGAGACACAGAAGGATCAGCATAACGACTTAACTGCATCTGCCCCATCATGGGGTCTGTCACCAGAGAGTCAGTGACGTCCTGCCTAAGAGCACTTTCTCCTTGGGGATATATTGACTCCCCAGAGTGTTAGCAGAATTGAAGCCTCCAGGGCAGATTAGGTAACATGCAGTCAGAAAGAAGAAGCAGTCTTAAGTTATTGACAATATCAGTAAGTTAATTAAGAATTCTTCTCATGGTGACAGTAAAAATGCTGACAGATTTTCAATATCAACTGTCATTACTCAAAGCAAAAGCATAACAGATGTCTGTTCAATAATAATCAAATATGCCATAGATTGTGTAGGATGCTTAATACCTACACCAACTATTGGGGGGGAATATATATGCGTATATATATATATATATTCTCTAGATTCCTGCTATTGTTCTCAGATACAATTGAATTTCATAAGTGAGAAAAAGTTTTATAAGTTAGTCAATGCATGTTGTTGCATTTTCATTTTCTTTTTCAAACAATACCAACAACAAAGCACTGAGAAATATGAAAAAGGAATCAGAAGACTATAGTGGAAAGGCAGTCAATACTGTAGCACCAGAGACCAGACCTCAAGGCTATATTCTACCATGAACAACAAGATGATATTAATACATCTCATTCTCAGTTTGTTTACGATCTGGATAACATTTTAATGTTTTGGATAAGGGAACAGGCTTTGAAGGTAGATAGCAATTAGTCTCATTCTGGACTGTGACTTCTTCTGTTTCTCACACAATCACTCAGGACTTTGTTTGACTATTTTACAAATAGAGAATCATTAGAATACTGACTCAAGAGATCTCTGAGGAGTTCTAGCTGGGTTGCAAGGAGAACTTGATGAGAAATTTTCCAATTATTTTCTTCTCCATTCTTTTTTCTCCTCTCCCACAGTTCCTTAGTCTGTAATTGTGTGTTTATTCATGATGCTATTACTTTGCTTTAAATGTTGAAATAGAGTATTCGAGTATTTCAAGACCCCTATTCAATTATTTTTAGTGAAATATCAACTGAAAAATGATAAGCTATAGGCACTAAAGTAATGGACCTAGGCAAAACAAAACACCTAGCAATGTTTGACTACATTTACAATGTAGGCGACCAACGATCACTTGCTCGGTTAGAGGAGTGAAGCAGAAGGAGAGTTATTTCGACCAGAGTCATTCAGCATGAGCATCAGCATGTGGACACATGAAATTTGAAGCTGTGTAGATTGCAGAGATGGATATATAGATATATATATATTTATACACACACATATATACATACATATATACTGAATGCAAAAAGAAAGACTGTACAAAGGGTTATTTTGACATGGCTAGAAATGCACAGATTGACACCTGTATTTTGCACAGGGCAAGAGAAGGAGGAGGGAGAGAGGAAGGTATGTAATGAGTGCTGCAAGAGCTTTTGGAGAGTCTCCTGGAGGTTAAAGGGGTTGAAAGTATTGGCATGCTGCTGCCTAGCAATTTTCAGAGTAGGAAAGTGAATCCATGCAAATCCCACTTAGAGTTATTAGTCTGACAGCATCGTGTTGTATAGATTGAGATTGGAGTTTAAAGAAAATGGACACTGGGAAATAATTTTGAAGGAATATTCTGGAAGCTGAGACACCCAGTTATGAATGAACCCAGGAGCTTAAAAATATAACTAGCACTGGGAAGCTTTCAGTCAAAATACTGACTTACATTGTGCAAATTCACACTCATATCAACCAGATAAGAGAGGGTACAATGCCACGATAGGATTTTGTAACAGTAACTCTTCCAAAAAGAGTGTTCATATATTGTTTTGTAGACAATATGCTTCACATATGCTTCCAGAGTTCAGCCATTAATATTTTAAAAGTCATTTTAGCAATCGTTTTTACAATCAGTTCCAGGGCATTTTCTTCCATCTTATATTTGTTTTAATTTCCCTTGAATTCTCTCTTTCCTCTTTGTCCCCAATACCCCTCATCAGGTACCATGTATATAACATTGCCCATCCTGTTCTTCATACACCAGAAAAGACACACACATGAGAGAGATAGAGAGACCATCAACTGTAACAAAGTAAATCAGAGGGAGGTGGTAGATACTCAAGAAAAAGAGGGCCCATTAAAAAGTAGGACAAATGCTGCCTCCCACCCACTATCATGACCTCAATTCTACCACATACATCCAGCTAGACCAGGAGATGTACAGTGAAGTTGGAAACATGGGAAATTTAGAACAGATGATCCATTAAGACTTGTAATAGGAGTGATAATACCAGGACGGTGGAGGGATGGAGGAATAGAAAGGGAAAACCAACTTCAGGGATCTACACGTAGCCTCCTCTCTGGGACACAGACAACAGGGAAGCAAGTGTTGGGACACATTGTACAGTGTACAGTATGAAAAAAATAGCAATTTGTAAGTTACTAAGGGATCAAGGGGGAGGGGAGGAGGAAGAGTAATATAGGGAGCTGACACTGGGGGTCTGGATAGAGGGAGGATGTTTTGAGAGTGATGATGGCAATAAGTGTGTAAATGTGGCCTGCATACAATTGATGTTTGTATGGATTGTGATGGGAATTATATGAGCCCCCAATAAAATGATTCATTTTTTTTAAAAAAGTAAGACATATTTTTAAAGGGTCAAAAGGGAGATCAAATGATCAGGTATCACATTTTAACCTAATTGCACCTGTCACGTTGCCTCTATGGTAAGCGCTGTCTGACAACATGACTATTCACATGTTTCATCTATGGTCCATTGGAATTCGGAGACAGTAACTCTCTGACCATAGTCAGAAGCCCCTTTCTCCCACAGGTTGTCTGCTGCTTTCCAATTACTGACTCTGCAGTGAAAAGCCCAAAGTGCATGCAGCACACTAGGTTGCCAGAGTTCTTCTAGTGGGACACCAGTTACACAGAAATATCCAATGTTATTGCCATTTTTTAAGAATGTCAACTGCTTTAATTAACAGCAAAAATCCTTATTCTTCTATAAAAGGCCTTTACTGTTTGCAATTTTCTCTTCTTAGTGTCAATTTCCACTTCTTCTGAACTCCTATTCATCTTTTTATAAAAAGCATTTTTCCTTAAGCTTTCTTCTGACTTCATATTATTATATCATTTTATTTTCATATTTTAATCGGACTTATATTCCAATCATTGACAAAAAGCTGGCTTTTTCTTTTTCAAGCAACATCTTTGCCTATTTGCCTACTCAGAATGGACACACATTAAGACATGGGACTGTTGGTTTCAACATTAATCTGACAAATAAATATTGAATTCCTACTTGGAGCCAGGAACTGTCCTCTTATTTTCAAGATATGGAGTAGTCAATTAGAGATAGACGATCCTGGGCCCCGAAAATTTCAAAGTTTAAACAGTATGTGGGTTGATATGACTGGTTTAGAGGGAGTTTTAAGATTTCAAGTAAAAATGTATTATTTTATTGGATATTTATATGTGTATAGGATAATAGTATATGATAACAGTGGAAGGACTCTGGCTTAAAACGGGGTTTTAGATTAAAAAAGGCTGAGTTGTCTAGCAGGCATCCTCAAACTATGGACCGACCTCTGGCCACATGCAGCCCGCTGAGGACATTTATCTGACCACCACGTGTTTTTGCAGTCACTGTGTGTCCTGTTTAGCAACCAACTCAACTTAGGCCTTCAGTGAATTTGTTCATTGTGTTTTAAAAAAAACAACAACTATAGTCCGGCCCTCTACCGGTCTGAGGGACAGTGAACTGCCCCCTGTTTAAAAAGTTTGAGAACCCCTGGAACTCTAGAGAAACAAATCAGTGATGTTCACTTATGTACAGGGAAGAGCTTTATACTAGAAAGGATCTTGTCAGGTCCACCTTAAGTCTTTGGCTCCAATGCTGGCCAAACCCTATACAGAAGAATATCACAGCAGGCCAATGATACCTACATGTGAAGTTAGATGCAGGATGCTAACAGGAAGGAGGGTGCAGTTGTGTGAGACAGAGGCTGGTGGGAACAAGGCAGGGTGCTAACAGCTCTCAGGTTCAGGCAGCCAACCTGGGTTGCTCCTGGAGGCAGACACAGAGCGCTAGTAAGGAAGAAGTTCAAGAGTGATGGAGTGGGGGAGATTCCCCAATTCTCTCTTCAAAAGATAAATTTCCCAGGGTTCTTCATCAGGTTGTTATCTGATTGACAAGCTGGGCTCCTCTCTTCCACAAGTACAAGTTGACAAGTACAATCTAACTACTACAGATGCTAAAGTCTAAACAATACAAGGGGAAGTCAAAAAATAATGAATAAGGAAGAATGGTGAAGAATAGATATCTTTCAGTTATGGTCTTGGCAAAGAATGCTAAATAAACCATGGAAATCAGAGAAGTCAAGCATTTAAAGAATGTTTTAAATCTGTGTTTGGAGAAGTACAGTCAGAAAGCTCCGTGAACTTGAGGATGATAAGACGTCATATTACCTCCTCTGAACATGTCAACAGGAGAGACTAATCCCTGGAGGTAGACATCTTGTTGGTAAAGTTAGACAGGCAAGTAAAATTAAAAACACAACAGGAAGGCTCTGGAAGAACTGAATTGTCACCATTGTTACAAAAATGGGTTTCAACAAAGGTTAGCTAGTGTTTCCCTCCTTTGATATAGTGCCTTCCATAGTGCCGTAGTGTGTTTTGTGAGTCAGAACTTTGATGGCATCTGAAAACAATAAATGAAAAAAATATTGTCAAGCCTCTGTTCCACAAAGATATGAAAATGTGAAGCTATTCATACCTCACATGACCTCCATCTAGATCAGGGGTGCTCACAATTCTTTAGCAGGTGAGTTATAAAATGATCAGGTCAAAACGATCTGCCAACTATAAAAATGCAAAATATTTATTTATTTATTACATCAATTCATAAATGCATTGGGAATATTTTATATCTGCAATGTATATTTATGTACCTTGCATAAGCACATGAGTCCATATTGCACAACACAACACAAGTATGTACATTTTTTGTCATTTCCTGAGTTGACTCTGATGACTTGCACTGAATGAAATGAGTCATGGATGCATAATCTAGACAGTAGCTGCTGACAGCCAGCCTCAAGTATACTTGCAAATGATCATCAGTCATGGTGGGATGGTACTTGGACTTAATGATCTTATGTGGGAAAAGGCTGATTCACACCAATAAATAGATCAGAACAATGCAGTCAAAGAGGTAGCACATTTTCTCATGTTTGAGAACTTACCCTCTGCAAGTAAGTTCCAGAACTGTTCATGTGTCTTGGACTTCAACTGAACATCAAATTGCAGTGTCAAAATCTCCCATTCCATATGAAGATGGTATGTTTTTGCCTTTTTACTTGATCCAACTCCCCCAGTCATCTTAATACCCTTTCTTACATTTAAGAGAAAAAAAAAACAAGGTCTAAAATTTGGCAATAACTTAGCTTGTCTATTTTGCTGCACTTAGAGCAGTAGTTTGTCCATGCATTTGACACCTAAGATTGCGTCTGATTGGCTGCTCTTTATATCAGCTAAGTGATGGGGTTGATGATAGGCTTATGTCTGTTTTTAATGCCATGAAATCTGCCCCCACTACATCTCTGATTGATGCATTGAACACCCCTAGTCTAGATATACACATTTTTTGGGGGGAGGGGGGGAATGCTGCCTATCCATATCTTCATCGTTCACCATCCAAATTCTGCACTGTGCGATTTACACATCATCTACAGTGAGCAGGCTTGGTACTTCTGGATATATTCTTGATGCCATGTTCCTTTGAAATGTTCTTTGAGTTGAAGGCATAGCAATAACCACAAAAATCTAAAGGGGCACCATCAGGGCTGTGGATGTAACAAGTTTTCCCAGGAAAATTCTTTTTGGTCGGCAATAGCTACCCTTAAAAATAAGGAAGTTATCCTCAGCAAAACATTCCTTCCTTTTTCCCCCAATATACTCTTCTAATTTCTTAAAACTTCCTCATAAAAAGCACCCATAGTTAGCCCCAGTGGCAAAAAAAAGCACCCCTAGTCAGTCTCTGTCCTTCTAAAAAATTTGTGTAAGTTATGTTTGGGCATCTTAAGAGACAGTCACTGTACTCCTTTCATCAGACTTGTCTGCCTGGAATAGAAGAGACCAAGAACAGTCTTTCAGAAGCTGAAGTTTTGAGTGCACCTTTTATTTGTTTTTGTTTGTTTTAGAAGGCACTCCAAAAAACTAAAACAAGCGTGTTAGTGAGAGAATGTGTTCCTGGCTCTGCAGATCACAGACACACTTTTGAACATATTTTCTTTAAAATAAACCTGTGTGTATGAACTGGAAATCTGACAGCACTACTTTTTGTAACTTATCCTACTAAAATGATATAAGACATAACTCCAATTTCATGGAAGAGGTGAAATACCTAAGGGAAAGGCTGAGCAGTTCACTAAACTGGATATGTTTGAGCTGAAATGGTCAAGTTGAAATCATGAGTGAAGGGGAAAAGGTTTTGATATGCTATCATGATGAAAGCAATTGTTCAGGTCATTTAAGTCTTTGCAGGATTGGAGAAAAGTTCGAGTTATTCCCCCAGATGTCATTGTAAGATTATCATAGTATTCAGAGACAGAGACCTGGCTAAGATTATCAAAGTCAATAAAATAGAAGTAGAATTTTTATGACCACAGGCTTGTATAATACAATATTTAGAAATTTGATAGAAGAAAAGGAACAAAGAATCTTAAGATGTAACTGATATTGATTGGAGAAAAAGACACACTAAATCTGGCAATACATAAGGTCATTATTAGTCAGAATAGATTCTCTGGCAGTCAGATAAGTTTTTTTGATGGTTTATTGACAATGACCACATGTTAGTCTCGGTTGACTAGAGAAACAAATCCAGGGTGATTCATATGTGTATAAGAAAGAGGAATTGTATATTATTAAAACACCCCAGCCCAGTCCAGTTCAAGCCATACGTCTGAAATTAGCCCATTTGTCATATCTGGTACATGCCACAGCATGGATTAACCTGTACAGCATATCTGCTAGCTGTGGGGTTATTAAAGTGGTTTCAATTCATAGTGAACTTATGCACAACAAGAAGAAGCACTGAGAAGTCAGATGCCTTCTTCACAGTGCTCCGAGGTCTATTGCAGGCTCTCTGTCAATGGATCTCCTTGAGTTTTCCTCTAGTTTGCTCTCCTCCGCTTGATCAAGCATGAGATTCTTTTCCAGCAATGACCTCTCCTGAT
This sequence comes from Nesogale talazaci, assembly GCA_004026705.1. Taxonomy (NCBI): domain Eukaryota; kingdom Metazoa; phylum Chordata; class Mammalia; order Afrosoricida; family Tenrecidae; genus Nesogale; species Nesogale talazaci. The sequence goes on from PVJH01006693.1 coordinate 50,638, forward strand.
AACATGTCCAAATTATGAAAGATGGAATCTCATCAGCCTCCAGCATTTTACACTAACTTCTCCAAGACAGATTTATTTATTCTTTTGACAGTCACTGGTATATCCTTTCAGCACCCTTTAATATTAAACATTAAGCTTAGTTTTAAATAAGTGACCAAAAACCAAGTAGTGCATCGTTTATACATAGAAAATAGAAATATAGACAGGCTAAGACTCAATTATAGGTCTTTGTTTTGTGTCTTTCATGTTATCAAAAGATGCTTTCCAACAATTTTCAAACTAATCACATGATTTCCAGTCAAAATTGAAAGAGAATGAAAAGGTACACATTTTTATTAATAATTGACCAAAATTCTCAGGCTTGGGCATTTTTACTTAATATGTTGGTATGTATTATGCAGTACACAGCAATAATAGAAGCAATAAGAAAGATAAGTAGATAAACAGGGACTCAAAATTTAAATGTTCAAAATGCCTTGCTTTCTGCCCTCCCATTTAGGGAAGACAGGGCTTTAGCTAAGATAATTGGGGGTGGACAATATGTTTTCCAATTGCTTGTAGCAGTATTTTAAATAGGGATTATCTTATAAGAGTAGGTGAATGACAATAGTGTTACATATGTAGCTTTATATTAATGGATGACATAAATAAAGAATAATATTCATAAAACAAAGAAAGAAATTCTAGACTTTAAGTTTTATTGGACCAATGAAGTTGAAGACTTTTCAAATTATGAAATTACTACTTAGTGATAGAGATGATGTTCCATAAACACACAGAAATATATATCTAAGTGATGTTAGGAATAGAAAGAATCTCATCAATACTGAGAAAATCCTCTGTAATTGAACTACTGAAAGCAGTAATTCAAATATGTTGCATTGTTCAATTGTGCAAAACTGTAACAGAATTTTGTACATAATATGCACTCAAGAACAAGGTGGTGAATTAAAGAAGCTTCTTCAAGAATGATATTAACAAGTATTTAACATATAGTCAATAACTGTAAGAATATATTATGCATTTTCAATTTACACGTAACCACTTTGGGCACATAATATTAGACAATTTTACAAATAAGCACATTTAATTATCAATACTAAAGCTAAATCCAAATTTGCTCATTCAAAGAATTTTTTAAAGGATAATTCCTTTAGCTATGTAAAAACTAAATTGTATCTACCCACATGATTATATGTAATAGTAATATAAATGAGAAAACACAAGACAATTTGAAACCCTATGTTCCAGTAACATTTTTAAGTTACTGGGCACATAGAGAGCACAGCACAAATGACAATGACTGATCCTGTGCTGACATAGTGCTTCCCTACATGTATGTATTTCTGTAAGTCAGACAGAGTTTACATAAAACTTTCTCCTAGTATCAGATGCTTCATAATCTCCACTTTATAAAAAATGTAAGCTATATACTCAGAAATCAGTTAACTAATAATTTTTAGAAAGCCTAGGCATTCTGAAATTTCTCACAATGTATTATAATTTATAAATCAAAATAAAAAGAATGAAATCATGGTGTCAAATTACAGTCATTTTACCTCCAAGGGAATATGACTATATCATCTTAATATTCATGTAAATATGCATATATTTGTGAACACATTTAAAATTTTGTTATCTTTGATATGAGTATATTTATATGATATGAAAGAAAACAAAGAAGTATCCCAGTTACTTGGACAAACATACAGAAAGCATCAAGGTATACTCAAAGACTTGTCTCACACAGTTTAGAACTGTGCACAATCCTTTGGGAGACAAATTATAATTTAGATCATCTGAAATGATGTTATATATGTTCTTGCCCTTTTCTGTACATTTGACCTATCAGACACAATAGACTGTAACTCCCAGGGTAGCATAGGATCTATATCTATGTCTTCCAATAATGTTTATTAATGCACCAGTAACTCGGATTCACATTTTAATGAATGATTATTGTGAGCTGATTTTAATAGCCTATGGTATTTTCTTCACCATCTTTCATATAAATTTGTTTTTGTTTTTGTTTTTTTTAGCTTTTGGGCATCACTGCTCTCCGGTGGTGGGAGTAGGAGGCCCAGCCCCACTGCTGGAATTGAACCTCCGTCCCAGTGGGCCGCAGTCCCGCGCACAACCACTACGCCACCGGGGCTCAGCCCCATATTTCATATAAATTTAACAGCAGAATCTCTCAGAAGATTTATTTCCACAGTCGAAAGAAAAGATTAATGCTAACCTGTTTAATCACATCACCAATTGTCTTTTGGTTTATCGTACTGTTGTGGCTCATGTGTTGCTGTGATGTTGGAAGTCTTCCTGCTGGTATTTAAATGCCAGCAGGGCCATCCAAAGTGAGCATGTTTCAGCTAAGTTTCCAGACTAAGAAAATAAAGAATGAATCAGCTGTCTAGTTCAGAGGAAATAACCTCTGAAAACCTAATTGCACAGCTTTGAAACATTGTTTGACACTGAAACCAAATGAATGGAAGAAGAACATTGTTGGACATAGTGAGAGAGGATTACCCCCATCCCCTATGCATTGGAGGTCATTCAAAATGTGACTGTTAAGGAGACGTGTTGTTGGAGTGGACAAGAGCCTGTGCACCTGGAGTCTTTGTGATTTTCATTTTCTGATAAGGCATGACTCAAAATGAAGAGAAGTAACTACAAAAATCTACTAAAGATGAGAACTTGGACTTTATGAAATAAGAAACAAGGACATTGTGAAGTGGTTAAAATGAATTGGAATGCATAAAGATGGATATCCTAGGCATAAGCAAGGTAAAATGGACTGATGTTGTCATCTTCAATCTGAATCTCATATAATTTACTATGCTGAGAATCAAACAATCCAGAGGAAGGGTGTGGCATTCATTATTAAAAGGACATCGTACTTCAAAAATCATGAAGTGCAATGCTGTTTGTTATTGTATTATATATATCTGTATTCAAAGAAATTCATCAATGCAACTATTATTCAAATTTATGTACTGACCACACAAGTTAGTGGTGAAGACATTAAAGAATTCTGAAGCTCCTTAAACATAAAATGAAGATGCATTGGTATTGTTTCTTAGTGCAATAAAAAAGTTGGAAACAAAGCAGTAATTTTAGTTGGAAACTATGGATTGGTGATAGAAATGAACCTGGGGGTCCATAACAGAGTTGCCCAAGACAAATAACTTTTTCCTTACAAAGATCTTTTGTCAGCAACACCAAAATCGATTATACACATGGACTTCTCCAGATGGAATACCCTAAAATCAAATTTACCCTATCTGTGGGAACACATTATGTCTTCCAAATCTCCTGGTACAGATCAGTGAATGAGTCCAGTGCTTTATCAGCTTGGTGAAACACATAAATTGGAATTCCACCAATTCCTGGAGCTGTGTTTTTGACTAATAGATTCAGTGCAGCTTGAACTTCTTTTGTTCAGCACATTTGTTTTTTACTCATATGCTATTTTCTAAAATGGTGGGATGTTGGCTAGTTCTTTTTGGTACTTCTTGAAATTTGGAAGATAGCTATTTGGTAATTGATTGGAAGAGAGTGACATTTGTACCAATTCAAAAGAAAGATGACACAACAGAATGCTCAAATTATAGGATGGTATTATTGACACAACATGGAAGTAAAATCTTGCTGAAGAAGGTCCAACAATGGTTGCGAGAGTACCCTGACTGGCATCTGCCAGAGGTCCAGGTGAAGGTTCAGAGAGGGTGTGAAACAAGGGCTGCTGATCTCAGACAAATCTTGACAGAAAGCAGAGACTACAAAAAAGATGTTTCCTTTTTTCCCTGAGTATTCCTAGGCCTTTCGATGTGAGTATCTCCAAAAATTATGAACTGCCTTGAGAAGAATGTGAATTCCAGAACACTTTATTGTGCTCCTGTTGAACTTGACCATGGATCAAGAGACAGATGTGACAACAGCAAGAGGATAATGCATTGAATTAGGAAATGAGTGACACAGAGGTGGATTCTGTCAGCATACTCATTCAATCTGAGAGATAAGCAAATAATAAGAAAATGAAGATGATATGAAGAGTGAGGTGTCACAGTTGGAAGCAGGCTTATTAACAGCAGACACAACTTTGCTTGCTGTAATTAAGAAGGACTAGAAGCATGTAGCTATGAAGATCAATGATTATAGCATTTAGTTTGGATTGCATCTCAATGTAAAGAAGACCAAAATCCTCAAAATTAGACCAATAGATGGCATCATATTAAAGGGAAGGAAAGTTAAAGATGTCATGAATTTTGTTTTATAAGATTCATCATCAATATTCATGGAAGCAGCAGTCCTGCATTAGCTATATCTGCTGCACACCATCTCATTGGAGTATCAAGGAGCAAAGATGTTATTTTGAAGACTAAGTTTATCCTCAGACATGGTATTTTCATATATATATATGACATTGAATGACATTGAATCATATATATATGATATATATATGACATTGAATAAGGAAGCTCAAAGAAGAATCAATTCATTTTAACTGTAACTGGAGAAGAATATTGAAAATAATGTGCAAGGCTTAAAGGACTAACAGATGTGTCTTGGGAGAAGTACAGACAGGATGTTCTTTGAGACAGGCTGGCTTTGTTTTTTATATACTTTGGACACACTGTCATCAAGATCAGTCCCTGGAGAAGGTCATCATTCTTGGTAAGGAGGAGGAGCAGCAGAAAAGAAGAGGCCCCTCAAGGAGATAGATTGACATAATGGCAGCAATAATAGCAAAGTAATCGTAAAGGCGTAGTAATACTTGTGAAGATGATGCCAGATCAGGCAGGGTTTTGATCTGTTGTTCATAGGCTCTCACTGGGTTACAACCAAGTGGATGATATCTAACAACAACATTCCATGTATTAATTTTTATATATTTAATTAGATGACTTTTTCAGAGCAGATAATAATTTTACATTTAACAAATTAAATACATTTCACTTCAACTTTTCCACTGCAAGCCTCACAATATACCACTATCGACATGCCAACGTTTACTATTTCCTTTTTACTTTTGTTTCCCAACACTTTGAATTTTTTCTTGAGTAAATGCTGCCCTTTTGATCTCACATTGTTATGCTAACAGGTTGCTGAGTTCGGTTCTAGTGGCACTTTTTTCTTCATAAAAACATGTAGTGATATCTAGAGTAGATGTCCACTGTCGATGTTCCTAGAAATAGCAGTTAAGAAACCAAATCATTTGCTGCATTAGACAAATCTGCTTTACAAGACCTCTTTAAAGTGTACAGGAGTAAAGATATGAATTTGAGGACTAAGGCATAGAAGACCCAAACCATGATATTTTTCAAACCATGATATTTTTAATTGCCTCAACTTCATATGAACTTGAACAGTGAATAAAGAAGACCATCGAAGAATTGATTCATTAGAATCATAATATTGCCAAAGAATATTGAAAATATCTTGGACTTCCAGAAGTAAAAATACATCTATCTTAGAGAAAATTAATCCAGAATGTTCCTTAGAATGCGAGTAGCAAAACTTAGCTTCACATATTTTAGACAACTGATTATTAGAGACCAATTCCTTAGAAACTAGATGCTTGGCGATAAAGTTCAGCAGAAAAGAAGAAAATCCTCAAGCAGATGGCTTGACAACAATGGCTGCCACGATGAGCGTAAGAATCGTAAGGATGACCAAGTACTGGGCAATGTTTCCTTCCATGGTACATAGTGTTGCCTGAGTTGCAGCTCACTAGGTGGTTCCTAACAACCTAACCGTGATTTTTGGTTGCTACCTTTTGAGTGTACCAGAAGGCCGAGTCTTTTCCCCCATCATAATTCACATGGTCAGCGTACCCTATTGCATAGGGTTACTATCAAGTTGAAAATGACTGAATGGCAGTGAGTTTTTGTTTTTACTGGAATATAGTAGAGAGAGATCACAGAGGCTGTTAAACACACCCCCCCCCCACACACACACAAGACAGCTTCCCATAATACCACAAAACAATCATTCAGCCAAAATGTCAATAATGTTGAGATTGAAAAGTCTAGGTTTATAATATCATATTGTGGGCTGAGCTCCGGTGGCTTAAGTGGTTGAGTGCGGAACTGCAGCCCGCGGGCTTGGCGGTTCAAATTCGGCGGCGGCTGTCAGGAGCGGCACTGGATAGTGCCCACAACCACCAGAGGCAGTGATGCCCACAAAACAAACAAACAAACAAAAAAGCAAAAAAAAAACCTATAATATCATATTGCTTTATTTTAAATTTTTGAAATGATAATATCATAGTTTTGTGGTACACATAAAACATAGATATCACTCAGACATAGCACTAGAATCCATTAGTAACCAAAAACAACTATAAATTGATCTATATGTATTATCATTTATTTATTATCTACTTCCACTGTACCTACACACATATTAACATGATTTAAAAGGAACATATTTTCATTGCATAAGTACTAATACTAGTGCTTTTTCTTTAAACTGCTACATAGTTTTTATATTTAATTAAAACCTAGACATTTTAATGTCATAGTAAAGAACTCTGAGGTGTCTACAGGAAGCCAGAACAAATTTTACAAAATTTTGTTTGAGTAAACTGCTGGAGAAAGACATTTTTGTCAAAATGCACTTGTCTTTTAAATTGCTAAAAATCAGTGAAGAGGTAACTACACAATCTGTGCTTCCATCAAGTGCCAGTTGTAGAATGTTTTTATTGGACATAAACACAGATAACATAAAGAATAATAATATATCTCAAGGGGTATTATAAGGCTATAATTCCTTCAAGGGTGCATGTAGTGTCATAAATTGTAGAAGAAATCTCAAGCAGTTTAGTCATAGGAACCCCAAGATGAAATTACAGCCTTTATAATCCCCTGAGAGGATATTCTTTTGGTATAATAGAAACTGTAGTCATTTAGAAATACCCTGCTCCTTTGGCCTCCCAAAACTACAATGGTCATTTGAAGATTGAAAAACACTAAGCAGGTGACTGAAAAGTGAATTGTACTGATCATAAGAGTAATAGAAAAATTATATTGAAGACATTATGGTATCAACTAAATATAGCATGCTATTCTTTCTAAAATGAGATTTGTAAAAGACACCTACATAATTATAGCTATAAGAAGAAATTTTACAGGTGAAAACATAAAGATACTAAAATATATATTGCTAAAAGTTAGCCAGTTTTGCATTAAACTTAGCCAGTTTTGCAAAAACCTTTATAGGCTCATGAAAAAGAAAGCATATTCATTATATTAAATGTCAGTAGCTAAATAAGCAACTGTACCAGATTATAAAAAATAAAATAAATATTATGTGGTATTAAAACAACATAAGGTTCACAAAATATAATTGTAGATCATACTTATATTTTTAAGAAGCTCAAAACATACTGTTTAACTTCAAAATTTATATTTAGCATGAATTACATAGTTTATATATAGTTAAGGGCAATAAATGAAAGTTTGGTATATAAGAGCAGTATATATGAAGAGGGTTAATGCCTATAAATAAATGTTAAGTAATTGAGTCTCCAGAATGACAGAATCACAAATACAGAATAAAATCTTAACATTAATTTGTTCTAAACTTATCCTTGGCTTTTATTTTATTATAAACTTTAAACAATATTAATTATTTGTGTTATTACAGTAGAACACTTTTCTTGACTAATTATAAACCACTAGGTCACTGTTTTTCACTCTCTTCAATTTTTTTGTTTTTTTATGTTACATATTTATTATTATTAATTGAGAATTGATACATAAATCATATCATTTCATGATTCAATCACATCCAGCAGAATTGTACATTTGTCATGACAATCAGTTTCCAAACATTCCTTTTCTAAGTGCACACCTTGTCATCATCTCCCCTTCATGCCACCACCACCACTCTACCCCACCCCCAGAATCTCTTATTCTACTTGCTATGTCTATAGGTCAATCAATCCTGGTTCCATATACCAGAAAAATGAAAAAAAAACATTATAGCACAACTTAAAGAGGGTGACCTCTCAGATATATCCTAATAAGTACAAGCAAAAAGACAACTCAACAGTACAAACCAAAGATAGATTTTGGGAACAAGACAAGATCCAGTATGCATCATAGGAGCTGTTTGCTGACAGTTTTAACTATTTCATTCAAATATGTGCCTTTGATCTTCTGTACTTGTCTCTCTAATTTACTCTGTTTAGTAACCACTTTCCTTCTATCCTTCAATTGAAGACAGGGGGACTTCACCAGAGGCTTATTTCTTATGTCATTTCACAAATATATGTTGGGCTCTCACTGCCATCCATAGCCTTCTGCAAACCCGATTCTCATGCTTTATGCTCTGATACTAATCCCTTCTTCAATGTCAGATTGTTTGCTTCCTAATCTGGTGCTGACTGACAGTGGTGTGCTCTTTCCATGTGGACTTAGTTGACATCTCGCTTGGTTGAGTGTGTAGAGACAGCCATTTTAGAACCAGACGCTATTTTAGCTAATATCCAGGTACCTTCTACATTTTTCACCACATTTTGTTATAGCGCTATCTCCTCATGTTCCCTTCCTGGGGGTATCAGCAGAGTCATGATGTAAGAACTGAATGTTCTTACATTGGAATTAGGATTTAGTTTCAGGCCAACAGTCATTCCTGAATCTAAGCTGTTGTTTCTTTTACTCATTATTACTTGGATGTAAATGGCATGTCATTGCATCATTCAATCATATCAAGCAGAATCGTGCTATCACTTCCACAATGTTTTCAAGCATACTATTTCTTCCTAGTTTCTTTGACATTGTCTTCTCCCCTCCTCCTGAGTTCTTCTCCCTCTCCCCTAGAAATTCATGTTCTACTTGCTGTCCCTGTAGGCTCATCAATCCTGAGTTTCATTTATTGAAAAAAAGGAACAACACCTATCACAACGTCAGCAATTAACCACCAATTACTTAACACCTCCGAGATACACACTAATATGAACAAATAAGACAGAATGACCGCCACAGATTTGTTCAAATAGCACATATCTTAGTATAACATTCATGTAGCAAGACCTTGATTGTCTACTAACAGGTCACAAAGCTTTTGCTTCCACAGACACTATGCATTTCCTGACTTAAGTCCTCAGTTTCTAGGTGTGTCTGAAGTAGAGTCCAATTCAACCAGAGGAGTTTCCACATGGGATCTCACTGCTGCAGCCTCTGCAGCATGCTGTGTGCCTTAAAGATCTATGATTCAGTGTCCCTATACAGCTCAGCAGCAGGTCTGGATCCCCAGGCAGCATTCAGAAGCCCGGATCAATGTAGTCCATCTGCTGCATACCACCAAAATACCACTCCCACTCGAGTGACCCCCAAAGCATTTCTAGTCATTTTACTCAACAATTCTTCATAATTACAAGTGAGTAAATCACACTCCCATTGTTTGTGATATAATGTTTCATATAAGCAATGTAATCAATATTGACTATAATAAAGTACCAAGAATTTGAATATTACAAAAAGTTAATATGGTATGTTCGATTTTATTTTGTGAATTATCAATCATTTTATTAGCATAACCATTCAAAATTCATAAGCTTTGTCCCATAGCTTTTGTTTCAAGTGATTTTTACTTTCTTAGACTTGCAAGAAACACAATGCCTCTGTTCATATTTGTTTTGGTTCCGGTAAGGATGGCCATAGGGAAGCCGCCATGAGCGGACCCTAGACTCCATCACAATACAGCAAGCTGATAAACATGCAGTGGTAAGTTTAGCTAACTGATAACAATGTTACACTAAAAAATAAGAAGTGCCAAAAGAACTTGGCATTTTTACCTCATATATTAAAGACACCAGGTTTCTTACATGTAACATGAAAACATTGATGTTTGCCTGTCTACTTTTTACCAAACCCATATGACAAGTTTTTCTGCACACGCCCTAGAAAGCAGGATCTTAAAGTCTATAGATGTGAGTGAAAAGATATAGGTCAGTGCTCACTTCGGCAGCACATATACTAAAATTGGAAAGGTATAGGTCAATTTCATCTATTTACTGGTAGTATATTAAACAACACATTCTGTTTAATGAGGTTCTGTGAACAGAGTTGTTTGAATGAGCATATAATCTTGTGAGAAATTATCCCCAGAAATGTGTTGAAAAGTTATATCTTCAGATTAACTGTAAATATGTAAGTAACTAAAAATTATTTGGCCAATTTACCAGTTTATTCAAGGTTAGCTCATTTTGAGAAAGAGTCCATTATATTTTAATTTCTATTCAATTGGATTATAGTTCCTAGTGTGTATGTCAACACGTTTATATTTTTTCCAAATTGAATTATCAGCACAAGTTGTGTAAATTTCCCCTTAAGGAGAATCACTTCCTGGAAATGAGGGGGGGGGAATCTTTTGATGTATATAATAGAAATTGAAAGCAAAACATGTGATACTCAGTATGAATATAAACTCTCTGATCAGGAGACATGTTGATCATTTAGAATAAAATCAATGGAGCATAACATTTCACAGTGTTGTTTCCCTGTGGCTATAATGATATTATTTCAAATAATGTCATTTTGTAATGTAACATTATGGTCCCTTCAAATTTTAATCTCGTTTATGTAATTAACAATCATCTAGCATATGCCCTGAGTTACTATTAATTTTCTGATTATTAATATTATTATAAGTCTCTCTATATTTTAGAAAGCAATAAAATAACTGTTCCAGTGTTGCGCTGTTATATTAACTCCTAAAGGCACCCAATGCTGTTTTTAACCATTATTTGAAACTTATGTATCTATATTCACCAAACATATAAAATGATATATAGCTTTATTTCTTTCAGACACTATATGGTCGGACTAATTTTTATTACTGTGGGTGACTTGAAATTTGCATATTTTTTTCCTTACAGTAATGCATTAACTGCAATGCTTGGAATTCACTGTATATATTTATTTACTTTATACTATGTTGTTTCTTAAATATGTTTGAAGTATTTGTAGGTTGAGAGAGTTAAAAGATTTTATAAAATAGACACACATCTTAATATTCTTCCCAAATAAACATAAGGGGACCATCTAAGTGAGGGGCCAACCAAGTCTACATGGAAGAAGTATAGGAGACTCTGTGATCCACAGATGACGACAACAAAACCCAAATATGATGAAGGGGAAAGCCTCAAAGCTTACATTGTGAACACACAATGTGGAGAAGACTCTGGAGAGCATTGGGAACCCCAAACCATCTTCAGAGGATTGAGTCAAGTTTAGCCTCTTGCTGATCCCCTCTGGCCACAAGAGGGACTTGAGAAGCATGACTGTCAGAGAGTGAGCATTATAAACTCCATTGTAGTGGATCAAGGCAAGGTATATTATAGTTGATCAGTTGCTTGTCCTCTTGACCCAATCTGAATTTTCTCTAGGGTAAGGTTTTTGTCACTTGTTCCACGACAGTAATGTCTTTTCTGACTTTTCAAATATTGGTGTCTTTTGTCTACTTACACTTTATCTTTATCTTTATACTATTATTATTTTCCTTTTCTACTTTGTTTTTATTTTTTGTTGTTTTTATTGAGTTCCTAATTTCGTAAAGCACAGGAGTGAATGCATAGAGACAATATTTTAAGCAATGATTAATGGGGGTGAATCAGTGAGAAAATTTAGGGAGCACGCAGTGAATTTGAGAGGGAACACAGAACATTGGAAATGATTGTAATGGTGTGTATAGAACGCTTTTAAAAAGTGACTTAACTGTGAAAGTATGTAAGGTGTGAGTATTATATCAAGACTACTATGATGAAAAGAAGAAGAAACCAAACTTGACCAATGGTTACCATGTGTGAAGAGAAAGGGATTTTTCTTAGAAGGCATTGAATTCTTCTCACATACTGCAGACAGGTTGCAAGGAGAGATCGTTCATGAGAGGAACATCGTGATTGGTGAAGTCAAGGGGCAGCAAAAAAGAGGAAAGACTACAGTGAGAGAGACAGACACAGTGACTACAGCCATGGGTTCAAGCACAGACACAATTGGGAAGAGGTCCCAGGTCCAGGCCATTTTCCCCGCTGTTGTGGATAGGGTAGTTGTAGGTTGGATCCTGCGGATGCCATCTAAGAACAAGATTAAGTAAAGTAATATTAAATAAACACAAACACACAGAAAACAAGGTGACGTATTAGTCAAAGACATAGTTTTGTAAGTAGATAATCAAGAGAACTCAATCTCATATTTGGAACTAATGGTTTGCTAAATCACTTGTGGCAGTCATATGCTTATGTTAATTTTAAGATTGAAATGTACGGGTGGAGTCTAGGCTACTAATCTGGAGATAGCCATTGAGTAGCCAAAGTGGCCTCTGTGTGGGCATGGCTTTCTCCTGAGACTTCTGGAAAATCTCACGATATTCCCCTCGTGAAGATGAGAAGCTATCTTCCCCAGTAGTTGGGAGTTAGTTCCTAGAGATGATGAATCATGGACAAGACAAATGGCAGCTTCCAAGAAGCTGGAGGAGCTGGCAGAGAGACCACACGATTTTGCCCTGATAGAGCCAGACCTCTGAAGCTGGGGCGGCCACATACAACCTCTGCCAGCGATGAGTTGCTCCTGCTGTTGATGGACCCTGAGCTCTGGAAGCGAGGAACCATGTGGAGACCCCTGTCAGCGCTGGGATTCTGCACCCACTGACCTGTGATTTAGTGAGTCGAAAGGAGAATTTATAGGTTGTTTTGGGGCATATGGGTCAATATCAGACTTATGACTTTGAACTGGACTGGGCTCAATGTCCTGTTCCTCTTGTATGTAAACATTTTCCCTATATCTATATGCGTGTCTATGAAATTTGTTCCTCTAGCCTACCCAGATTAACACATCACTATTGACAGCAACTTTATAGCACTTTTCTATTGTGAATAACAAATGACTCATCTTCTCATGCAATACAAGGATTCTTGTGTTTTGGCATATCAGTGTACTACTTAGAAATATACTTCTGAGTAAATAAAAGCTATTTTTCTTCATTATTGGAGGAATTATTAGTCTTTAAAATGTAATATAAATTTGGAGCTTGTGTTTTATCACATTATGTTTTTATTTATGTCTATTTTTCTAATCATTAGGTTACCTGCATGTTGGACTATGTGGTGTCCAAACACTCAGAAAGGGTCACATTAGTCCGAGGTACTATCAGAGGGAAATGTGACTTGACACTGACAATAATAAAAAAGAACATGCTGCTTGATTGGAGATAGAATGGTAGAACATGGGAGACTACGACCCTTAGTGACACTTTAAGCATGGGTTTGAACTCACCCTCATAGTTCAATTTCCAGCCAAACAAGATGCAGGTTAATAAGGCACAAAATAAACCTTGGAATATGTCACTCCTTTGAACAGTCAATCCTATGAGATCAGAAGGGAAACGTTTGTCTAAGGACAACTCTCAAAAGTCAGTTAAGAAAGAAGGAAAAACTGAAATGGACACAAAAGGTAGAAGTGAGATGATGAATGTTGTTTTGTGGGGGCTGCAAGCAATAGCATTAAGCTAATTAGATCCATCTGACATCATCATTGAGATATCGTTTGTCCCATGTCCTCGTCTGATTCCAGCTGGAACCTCTGACAGCTCATCTTCCAGTACTGTACCAGACAATGTTCTATTGCCATTCATAAGGCTTTCTGTAGCTCATGCCTCATAAGTTGACAACTTCTTCCTTCTTTTTAGTTGATTCTAAGTCTGGAATCTCCCCTGAGACCTGTTCAAAATCGCTGACCCTGCTGGTTTTGGAAACACCGACCTTCCAGAAATCTGAAATCCCCACAGGCCCGTGCTCTAACTGAACGTTCTAAGGGGAAAGAAGCTTTTCTTCCCTACCTCTTTAGAGTTTCTGGTGGTTCCTGGCAATCTTTGGGTCTCTTACATGTCCAGATGTATTTTTCCAATCTCTGCCACAGTAAGCACATAGTTCTGTTCCTTCTGTTTCCACCCACCACATCTCTTCTCTTCTTTGTATAATGACACCCCTCAAATTGGATGAGGCTCCCTATCACTCTGGCAGGACTTCCTTAATTAGTAACATTTTTAAAGACTGGCTCCAAAAACACACAGACTCTCATGTATTCTCATGTAAGGCCTTGAGATAGTCTCAGAGGAAGCAAGGAAAGGAGGCATTCTTGGTTCGGACTTGAAGGTGGCACTGAAGAAGGAATGAGGGAGAAATATGGAAAACAAAGGAAGGCAAGCAGGTACACTCACCAGTGACCACTGCGGTTCAGACTTCTCTACTCATTTATCTAATAAAGTTTTCTCTTGGTTTTGTATGGTTCTGATATCATGGTGTTTCATAATCCCAACTATTCATATCTTTTTTAGATATGTTGAATTACATTTTTGGCCTTTTTTTCTCTTTCTTCTTTTTTTGGTACCACCACTTGATATTTTTTTTCTAAAGACCTTTTAATATTATAATTTACCTTTAGTGCATCTTGGAAGGTTTGTCTCTCTATTACCATAAGCGCTGTCAGAAATGCCACTTACTTATGCATTTATTTATTTTTTCAACAGAAAATTTACACTAGATTAAATTTGAGTAAAAACTCATAAGTTATATTTGGAGTTTGGTAGACAGTCAAGAGCTTGAAAAACTGGTACTGAGTAAGATTAAGAAGGAAAAGTAAAAATAAACCAGCCAGCTATTGATCCTTAATTGGCATTAAGGGGAAAGTTTAACTAGTTAAGGTTGGTACACATCCTAATAGTATAGATTTTTGTTTCTGGGGGAGCCATACATTAACAATAATAACAAGTTAGCATTTGTGTTGTTTACAAATATTTTGTTCAAGTAAATGGAACATATACTTTGTTAGTTTGGGTAGACAAGAAAAACAAATTCATAAGCACATATATGTATGTAAGGGAGAGATTTATATTCAATAGCAATTGAACATTGAGAAAGCATACCAACCCAATCCTGTACAAGTCTATAAGTCTGATATTATCCCATATGTGTGATAGCAGTCTATAAAGTCTTCTTCAGACTCATGAAATACATGCAATGACACCGAGTGCAGGACAATCACAAACCAGTGGGTAGAAAGTCTTTGGATCCAGCGGTGTTGCAAGCATCTCAGCGCTGTCACAGGTCTCTGTGTGGCTTTTTCCAGCTTCCGAGGTCTGGTTCCATCAGGGTAAGCCCATGTGGCTTCTCTACTGAGATGTCTCAAAGGCAGCCAGCCTTGTCAGGCAAACCAGGCAGCCAGTGTGATCAATAGAAAGTCTACAAGGGAGAGAACCGAGAGAGATCAGGTCTCTGCCTCCAAGAAGGAATGACCACATTTCCCAGAATTCTCAGGAGAAGGCCATGCACACACAGAGGTCTCATTGAATATCTCCAGCTTGACAGGCTAGACTCCACCCCTACAATCCTAATCCTCAAATTGACATCAGATTAGGTGACTGCCACATGCACGGAGCATATTTTGTGACATTTCCAGAAGTGAACTTTGATCTCATTCATGCTTAAAATGTCAATTTTGATCCTATTTGTATAGAAAGCATATATTATATAATTAAGAAGTCATGGTCAAGTTTATAGTACCTTAATATTCAATAAACTATTGAGATTTTGTGTGTTGTGGGGCAGTTCATCTTATGGCTAAGTGGTAGAATTGTTTGTAACTAAGCTGTGTCCAGGTATATTGCACTAGAAATTGGCAAGGACTATCAGAGTAGGGTTGTGATCAGGAATGACACTCCCTGACATTGGGTGAGTCCAGTAGCCAGTAGTGGACAGAGGTCATTTCCTGCATTGACAGAGGTGCTGTGATGTTAACCACATATGCTGCAAGATGTCACAAGGGCATGCATGCACTGCCTGGGCCTCCTGAGGATTTCCCTCAGAGTCATCTGGTCTAATTTGTATGCACTCAGCACCAACTCTGTCATATCTGAGAAGCAGTGTTCTGTTCAGGAGGAAGACTCAAATGGCTTGGGAGTGGCACACAGCCAGGAAGATGACAGCATGGAATACATGTAGCTGGCTAATGGAGCCTCACTTGCTCGTATGCTTCTCTGGTGGGGGCCACACAATGCTTTATTTCATTTTTGGTCTAGGAAAGCTACCCCAAAAAGGGCTGCTTCCAAGTAAGAAAAAGCTATTTCTTTCTGCACTGGAGAAAACTTTTTGACAAACCAAAAATGAGGGATTACTTTTGAAACTCCAAGTCATCTAGGGAGGGTCTGCTGTTGGAAACCTAACTTCAATTGCAATAGGCAGCAAGATGAAGACAAAGCATTACATAAGCATAAGTTAGAAAAAAAAAGTCAAAATTGAAGTGTGTGATATAAACTATTAGGGTAACATTTATGTAAATAATAATTAGGTAAATAATAATCATGGAACACAGACTTCTTGCAAAGAAGTGCAGCAGTTAAATTTCAGTTTGCTCATAATGGGGCTTAGTATGAGTGACTTGTTTCTTGGACCTGGTGTAGTAAGACTGATAATATGCATATATTTTGTTTTTGTTTTTAAATAAAAATTATTTGATTTAAATATAAATTTTCAATTATGATTTAAGTGTCTTGAGGGAAAATATTGTTTCACTTTTAGTCATTGTTGTATTCACTGTGCAATAGCCAGTAATACATATTGAATTATAGTAATTATAAAATAATGAGTTATGAGAAGAACCCTGGTGAAATTGAACGTTAGATGTAATACAGCTAAAACACTTTGCATATATAACAATTTTAGAATGCCTAAACTTTAAAGAGCAAAACAAAAGAAGCAATGCAACTAAAGCCATTTTACAATTTTCTTAGAAATAAATATAAAGATGAAGAAAAATATAAACCATATCCAAGGTAATGGGTTATATAAGGATTTAACCATTTTTATTAGACATTATTGAATGTGCCTACTCTGTGATGGTTTTTATTCCCACTTTATAGTTAGAAAATACATAGAGTGTTACAATGGAGTAGGAACTGGTTTAAATTGTTGAACAAAAGGATACCTGTTTACTCTGTAATTCCCCTTTTTATCACAATGGCACAGCATAAAGTTCAGAGCATATAATGGGGTGAGAAGAGAGTCTTCCAAATAACCAGGCAGGGATATCTTTCAATTTAATGCACCTGTCAGGCCAGGCAATGGCAAGTGAACTTATTATTGGCAGCCCTGTACCAGAGTGAGTTCCAAATGCTATGAATTACCAGAGCAGTGTCCACTCTCAGTGTCCTTGCCATTGTTTCTGCGATTTGGGGAATAAATGTCTTTGTCAGGGGAAAGTGCTATGCCACATGTTTCCTCCATTGACAGGAGAGATATTTAATCTTTGTCACATTGACAAATCATCTCTTTAGTTAAAGAGTTTATTGATTTTATTACAGATAAGAGACAGTCTACTAACATTTGTTTAATTCATCATAATGAAATAATCATCTCATTTGCTCTAGTTTCAAAAGCAGAAAGTAGTGACACAATGATGAAAGACATGGTGAAAAAAGATTTACAGATAAAGGGTGAATGTTTCTGAGTTAGTGTCTTCCTTCCAGATGATAAGTTGGTTTGCTGTTCCTTATTGTCTGCCATAGCATCTGGCTTGGATCATTAGAAGTGTATGCAGAGAACATTTCTGTGTTAGACCGGGTAGACTAGAGACAACTTCAGAGACACTCATTTATTTGTAAGAGAGAACTTTATATCAAAAAGTAATTGTGCATCAATTAAATATTCCAGCCCAGTCCAGATCAAGTCCATAAATTTGATATTAGTCCATAAGTCTGATGTTAGCCCATGGAGTCCTCTTCAGACTCAGGAAGCATGTGCAAATGATCACAAATGCAAGTAGATCACATGCCGCTGCGGGGAGAGTCCAGTGGATCCAATGGCAGACACACATCCTAGGACTCAAACAGCCATCAGTATGGCTCCATGTCAATAACAAAATCTAGGGGAATGGGGGTGGGGTGTGGACCTCTTTTGACAGTAGAATTAAGAGCAAGGAAGTTCCCAGAATCCTGAAAAGACTATGCACACAAGGAGGGGTCATTACACTGTGACCTGATGGACAGGCTAGACTCCATTCCTTCATCCTTTTACCGTCAGCATTGAATTGTGTACCACAATTTCCAAGGACAGCTATAAGAAACAATTGCAATTTTTAAAAGTAAAATCATAAGTCAAACATAGCAAAAAAATGATCTTGTTAGTTTATTTAAATCACTACTGATGAAACCAGTGAGGTGTTAGAATCAGTTCAGAAGAGAATCTAAGGACAGACCCATTCATGGATAATCAGGAATACTACAGTCAGCATGTGAATGGAGGGAAAAAAGTGGTCATCATCATTAACTAAAGAGCATTCATTTCCATCTTAATACCCACTGCCTTAGAGTTGGCACCAGCCCTTGTGGTCCTATAGAGCAAAAGAGAAGGGACCCTTTGGGTTTCTGCTGAGAATATATATTTTTACAGAAGTAGAAAGTCTTCTCTTTCTCCCACAGATAGTAATTTCTAACTGAGCATCTTGTGGTTCGCTGCCTAAGGCATAGCCAAGTACGTCACCAGTGCTATCTGTTATCAATAACTCAGGAATACACCTGGCAATGTGTGAGTGGTGGGGGTTGGAGTAGGCTGCTAACCTCGGTAAATCTAATGAGACAGAGTCGTAAGATAGCAAGAAGGAGAGGACTGACAGGAAGAACATCTTATGAACCAAATGCATCTAGGAAAAAAATCAGCATAACACAACAACCTTCATTAACTGGTGACCAGTTGTGACAAGATAGAAAAGATGATAGCAAGATGGACAGCTATAAAATGCAACTGAATAGTATGAAAAAACAAAGAATTTTTTGGGAAAAGCAAAAAATGAAAAGCTGACAAGTTGAATAACATACATACCTAAGCAAAAGTAATTTGGAGTGAAAACATAAGTATTGAAGGCTATGCTGTTAGGTGCCCTTAAATAGATTCCAACTCCCCTTAGCCCTATATAGAACAGAATGCAACACTGCCAGGCCCTGCATCATCCTCACAAACATTTCTGAGTCTGAACTCCTTTGTAGCCAAACCATCTCCTTGACGGACTGCCACTTTTTCCTTGGCCTACTTTACCAAGCAAGAAGCTCTTTTCCAGGGACTGATTGATCCTGATTACATGCCCAACATACATAAAATGAAATCTCTCCCTCCTCATTTCTAAGGAGCTTTCTTGTTTTGCTAATTCAAACTATATTTGTTCTTCTGAGGGTCCACTGTTTCCAAGGTTCTTTTTCAAACGAAGCAATTCTTGTTCTGTCTTCTTATTCTTTGTTCACCTTTTACTTGCACTTGTGAAATTTGAAAATACCAACTGTTGGGATGACACGGGTATATCTCACAGTGGCATTGTTGCTCTTCAATGCTCTAAAGTGGTCTTTTCAATAAACATGTTCCAATGGACTATATATAGCTTAGTTTCTTGATAACTTCTTACATGAGTGCAGATTGTACATAAAAGAAAAATGAAGCCTTTGACAAATTTAATCTTTTCTCTATTTACTCTGGATTTATCACATTAAACTTTGGTTTGCCTGACCTTGCAGTTTAATCCATACTGAAGGCTGCGAACCCTGATCATCAAGTCCTTAAAATCCTCCACATTTTCCGCAAGGGAGATTATGCCATTTGCATTTCACAGGCTGTTAACATATTTTCCACCAATCCCAATGCATTATTTTCCCCCCATAGGCTTTAACATCTCCTATAATTTGATCAAGGTACAGATTGAATAAGTAGGGTGAAAGGATTTAACACAGGCACACACTTTTCTTGATTTTAAACCATTCAGTATTCCCGTGTTCTGTTTCAGTAATTGCCTCTCAATCCATGGACAATTTCCACCTGAACATAATGAAATGCCCTGAAATCCCGGTTTTTCTCAACTGTATCCATATTTTTATATGATTCACATAGCTAACACTTTTTTCATAGTCAGTAAAACACAGGCAATATCTTTCTGAGCTCTGCTTCTAGTCAAGGTCAATTTGATAGAAGCCATGGCACCCAGGCACCAGGTCCTCTTTTGAACGCAGGTTGAATTTCTGAGAGTCCCTGTCAATGTGATGTTGCAAACATTCTTAAATGATCTTCAGCAAAAATTTACTTGCAATATTGTTTGAGGTTTAACTTTCACATTCTACCAGGTCATCTTTCTTTAGAATTGTGGCAGATATGACTCTCTTCTCAGTAGTTGGCAACATTGAGTCTCTTCCAAATTTCTTGGCATAGATGACTGAGTTTTCCCCATGATTCTTCACCATGCTGAAACTTTTCAGTTGGTTTTCCGTCTGTCCCGGGAGTCTTGGTGTTTGACTTCAGGGCAACTTGGACGTCTTCCTTCAGGATCACTGGATTTTGATCACATGTTACCTCTTGAAATGGTTGAAGGCTGGGCAGATCTTTTTGATACACTGAATCTATGTCTCCCTTCTGTATTTTTTCAGTACTTTTTGCCTTGTTCAATATTTTGCCAATAGACTCTTTCTATGTTGCCTCTTAAGGCCTAGATTTTCTTTTTCAATTCTTTCAGCTTGAGATGTGCTAAAAATCCTTTATCCCTGTGGGGTTTGTATTTTATACTCTGTGTCTTCTCAAGATTTCCTTTGAAGTGTTCTCTTCTACTTGATCATTTATTTGTCAGCACCATCATTCAAATGCACTGATTCCTCTTTGATGTTCTGATTTAATGTCCAACTTTCAGTCCTGATTTCATAACTATGCATTGAGCTGCAAACTATAAAGCCAGTAGTTCTCCCCAACCAGCAGATCTGCAAGAAAAGATGACTGTCTTTTCACATAAAGATGTACTATCTCAGAAACACAAAAGGGGAAATTCTACCTTTCTCTGTCAGGTCACTATGAATCAAAATGAACTATATAGCAGTGAATTTACCAGTAACAAAGCTTTCTGCATCACTAACCACTATACTAACCACTATGATGCCAAAAGAGAAAACAACAGCCTGCCAGATACGTGGCAAATTAATGATTAGACAATGTTTCAATGGACCCCCTAATAATCAAGGTCTTTTAAGTTAAATATCCATATACCAAGATGTGCACATACAGGTCTATTGTCATAGATTCAATTCTTACATTCCCCTTACCTAGACCAATTAAATAGTATCTATTGATGAGGGATAAATTAAGATAGGTGAGAATATTCTATTTTTGACTGTTTTATAGTTTTTAATTAAACCTAATTAAAACTCTGTAACCATAGAAAAGCAAAAGAATTTTTTATGTAAAATTCCCTTTACATATATTGGTAGAACCAAAGGACATATTTTTATAAAAATGTAATCTACTTTATTGAATTTTGTACAGTTTAAAAATAATTGTGTTGCATTAACTGAGAAAATGTCATATTAAAAAAGGGTAACCATCATCTCAAATTATCCAATCGAATTGTAAAAGACACAACATAAAATAAAATGTTTTTAATGATTACTTGCTGATTTCCTTGATATGTGTAAAATATTATACCAAGAAGTCAGTTTTAAATGTTGCTACTAAAGTATAATTGATATTAATGTTCCATGAGTCTTCACAAAAATATTCAATATGCAACTATTCTTGCCATCAATATACAGCACATTTCTAATGTATGTTAAAATTCCCACGTTTTACATTCAAATGATTTCAAGTCTCACCTCCAAACAATTCTTGATTTGATCCTGATAACAGTAAATTAATTTTGCTTGTGCTACAATTTCTATAGTGACTTTAGAGTAGAGACTTTTTGTGTCTTGCTCTTTTTCTCCAGATGTTTCTACAATTCTTCATCTTGGTGCATGCATCAATAATTGGGTATTTCCATTGCTAATTAGTATTCTATGGTATAATTATACTGCAGGTATTGATTGAATGTGGGTTACTTCCCCAAACTCTTCCAAAGAGTTGTAGACAAGTCTTGTGGCTATACATTTCCAATTATCTTAAATAAATAATTAGAAGTAGAAATGTTGGGTCATATGATGTATCTTGTCTTAATTTAATAAGTTACTGAAAAACAAATGTCAAGGCTGAGTCCTGGTGGCATAGTGGTTGTGCGCAGGACTGCGGCCTACTGGGTTGAAGGTTCAAATCTAGCAGCAAGGCTGGCCCTCTTACTCCCACCACCAGAGGGCAGTGATGCCCCCCAAAAAACAAAACAAAAATGTCAAGAAAACTTATTGAATTCAACTCTTGCTCCAGCAATGAGAGTTTCAGTAATTTCATATTCTTGCCAATACCAGACCGCTTATAGTTTTAATATTAATCATACCAATGAATATGCAGTGGTAGTACATTATAGTTTTTATCAGTATTTCCCTAATTATAGAAAAGAACTATGTCATGTGCATATTGACCTTTAGAAATCTTTCACTGAGAAAATAAAAAGAAACTTTGACTTTGACCTCATATTTTATTTGTATGTGTGTATCTCTTTTCAGTTAATTTATTTACTCCCATTTCTCACCTCTTTTTCTTTCCCTAATCCCCAGGTTTCTTCATAACCATCAAAGTTTGCTTTGTTGAAATTCTTAATTAAAAATGTAAATATTTAGATAAAAGACTAAAAAATATGCATATAATAAATGGGCTCTCATGGAATATGAAAAATTTTGACAAAGTTTATTAAAGAGAAAACATTTTATTTTGATGAAAAACATTTATTAATATTTTATTTTATATTTTTAAAATCTATTTTTTAATTCCTTTATTTATTTTATCTTTATTAGTGTCTCCCTTCTACTTCTTTTAATTTCATTTTTTAGTCTTTTCATCCCTTCCTAAATTGGAGTCAAATTAACATGCATTTTTCTTATTTTAATAAGAACATTTATAGTTATAAATTGCTCTTTAAATTATAATTGTCTTTATCCATCAAATTTGACACACCTACTTTAAAGCTTTTCATTCTTGCCAAAATGCTTTCTAATTCCCTTTGGAATTATTTTAAAATATGCTGTTTGTAATCTAAATGATAATAGATTTTTAATATACTCATACTTCAAATGTAATTATATTGCAAGTGGAGAACATATTCTGTATGATAATAATGTTTTGTTTTTGTTTTCGTGAGCATTACTGCTCTCTGGTGGTCATGGGAGCTACCCAATGCTGCTCCTGAGAGCAGCCGCTGGATTTGAACTGCCAAGCCCAGGGGCCGCAGTCCCGCACTCAACCACTAACGCCACCAGGGCTCAGCTCTGATAATAATGTTTTTAAATGTATTAAATATAGGCACACTTTGATAAAATCATATTTAAATGATTTCACCATCCCCCAAATTCATTATTAGTTGCAATCTCCACACATTATCTCCAAAGATATCTAAGCTACTCAAAAACTCTCTCCTGCTTTCCTGTGTAACTTCTTATAGTTCTCCTCTTAATCAATGCAATTAATGTGCAACCATACAGGTACATGTTTTTCTCTTGACACTCCAATCTTTAGTTATTCTACATAACTAAATTTGCATCATTGCAAATTTTTTATTTATATACCCCAATTAATATTTCCCACCTTACCAAAGATGCTTCCTCTAAAGAATATTTCATAGCTGGACATTTTATGGAATGTTTTTTACTTCCTGCTCTATATTGAATATAGCTAGGTATCTATTAACCAAAAACAAAACCCACTGCTAGCAAGGTAATTCAACTCCATAGAGACCCTATTGAACAAAATAAGCTATTTTGTTTTTTAGGGTATCTAAGATTGTAAATAATTATAGGAGCAAACAACTTCATATTTCTACTATGTAGTCATTAATGAATTTGAATCAATGACCTTGCAGTTAGTAATCCAACATTTAATGCACACTGCCACCAACATGCCTTGGGAATCTATATTAGGTACCTAATCAATATTTGTTAAAAGTAATAAATTAGTTCCTTTAAAATATGTTATTTCTTATAAATTAGTTAAACAAAAGGGGTTGCCAACTAAGTTTGGCAGTTTGAATCCAGCAGACTCTTGAATGAAAAATATAACAGACATTCTCTCCTTCCTTAACAATTTATAATTTTGGAAAACCAAAAGAACAGTTCTACTCTGTTCTGTCAAGGAGCTGTCAGTCAGAGTCAAGTGAACAACAGCAGGTTTCGGTTTATGAATCTTCTAATCTAGCTAAATGTACTTTTGCACATGTGTGCCTGCATCTGTGTATACAATAGTAATTTATTTCTAATTGTGGTAAAAAGAAAAGATGCCATTTCCCAGAACTGAACTGGGTCATGGAATTGTCTGGGTCATGGAATTGTCTGTGCCTTATTTGTATGTGAAATCTGGACAATAAATAAGAAACAATTTATAAAAGAAAAAAGATAAATTGCTACTTTTAATTATGGTATTGATGGAGAATAGTGAATATTGAAAATCAAATAGACCACACACTATTTTGTAAGAAGTACAGCCATCCTTGGAAAGGTGGATGGTGAGACTTTATCTTGTATACTTTGGGCAGGTTATCCTGGCCTCTAGAGAAGGACATCATATTTGAAAAGGCAGATGATCAATTAGACACATTGGTGCAGTGGCAGCAAAAATAAGTTCAATCATAGCAACAATTGTACAGTCCAGACATTGTTTCATTCTGGCATACTGGTTATTATGAATCCATACTGACTTAACAGTACCTAAAAATAAACAATCTTTCATAATAATGATGATATGATAAATGGATTGAAACGTAATGTGATCTTAACATGTTCATTGAAATCCACGTGAACAAAGCTAACATTGTGTATTTGACATGTTCATTTGTGTTGGGAAAATAATAAATGAAATCAGTCATGATATTTAATTAAATTAAAGTAGATATTTAATTAAAGTAGAATAAATAATACTAAAACACAATGACAACCATTTAGGATTAATGGTAGTACTTTTTTTGTTTGACTATACTTTTTCATAGATAAAGAGTAGAAAATTCAGTGCCTCTCCCTTGCCATATGTACTTACTGCTTTTAGTACAGAACCATGGTTCTTTCAAACTAATGGACAGCTACAAATATGCCATAGATTTTACAAAAGAATATATCACCTCATTGTAGGATGTCAATGTCTATGCTTTTGACCTCAGGAAATATGTAAAATGATGTACTCCATTTTCATTTATGTCTGCACAACACGGGGAAAGAAGAGGAAAACATGCTATGAAATACGGCAGACACTGTCTCAAAAAGGTAACTGCACACTCCTTTAGTTTTTTTCTTCACAAAGAGAAAAATAAAAGAAGCAAACTAGAACTGTGTATCCCTTTGTATAAGAAACTTTCAAAATTACTTACTATCCATGCTTAATAACCTAGAGTAGTCTCAATCACCCTGTTATGTGTAGGGTGTATATATATATATATATATATATATATATATATATATATATACTCATTATTTTATGATGAGCCAAGATAGTATTTCAAAGCATTTCTTTAGTGAAATATTTTTGTTACAGATTACAATTCAGAAATTGATTGAGGGAGGAATGTTCCTTCTGGTGACAGAATTATAAAAGTTTTGCAATTCTTTTCCATTTTTTCCCTCTAGGGTTGATATGATGGTATACATTTATGTCTAAAGGATTCTCATAAAGAGGATGTAATTCTATTAGTGGGGGTCTCCAAAAGGATTCTATGGGTTTAAAAAAAGTTTTGTAATTTCTTTCTTTATGTTGTTACTCTTTTATTATCAACAATTGCATGACAAACACTGCTTTCCTTGTCATTATTATTTTTAAGAACTATTGGGTCTTGGGGATATGAAGTGAGAAAAAATAGGTCAGTGACATGATTCAGTCTTAAGATTTATGTCATCACAGTGGCAGAATAAAACTCAGTTAAGGATGAAAATTCAGTTACCAATAGCAGAACCATTTTGAAAACAAAATAATATTGGAAAATATGTAGTGCTGAAACACTTTATGTTTTAAAATAGACTCCAATAATGGAGTCTATTTATATTGTGTTCCCTATAACATGTGGTAGAGAACACACACATAGTCCCTTATCTTATAGCTAGCTGTCTTCCCAAGCTCTTCCACTCGATACTTGCAAATAAAGTATCTAAGCAACATAAAATGAACTACATTTAAATAAAAATGCCCAAAATCACATATTAGTGATGAGTTTTGACTTAGGAATCATAATCACATTACTGTGTATGACTTCATTAAGTGATTCATTTCACCACATAGGTAAGATAACTAAGAAGTAACAAAAAGAATCATTTTTCCAATGTCACTTTCATGGGTCAGGCATAGTAACAGATGTATACCGTGTCCATTTGTGATAGGTAGGTTTGTAGTGCCAGTATGTCCAATGAAGGTCGGTAGGTTTGTTGTGACAACGTGGTCAATTAACACATGTGAGATCAATGAAGGGTGGAGATGTAAATGGCTCAGCAAGCCTTGCCTTTCTTCTCTTGATCTTAGATCTTCAGACTAGCTGGCTGTGTTATTTATCCTGTGTCTCAATCTACATGCTACACAACCCATGGAACACATAATCCATGTACTGTCTCACTGTGAGTTGAGGTTCCTTCAAGCCATGAAATATACATCTCGAGCTGGGGACTGCCGGATCCTGTTATCTGACTGACTGTTGGGGACTTGCCTTGTTTTTTTGCTGTCTACAGAGTGGCCCTCAAGACTTGAAGGACTGCCAATGTATTAGTTGCCTCACTAAAGTGAGTTGCACCAAGCCATTTTTACTGCTTTATGGATTAGTTAACTGTTTATTTCTTTTCTTAGATATGTTTCTATCTATATAAATTTATATAATTATTAGGGTCCTGGTTTTATTTCTCTAGAGAACCCTGTCTAGCACACCATTATAACAGATATACCCTATTGCTCAAAGTTGACATATTACACTGAAGACACATCATACAAGTATCTATTAAAGATTTTAAGCTGTATAAGTAGAATGCCCACAAACAAAATTCAAATTGATTAAATGTCTACTCTGACACCTGAATCAAAGCAAACCCTATCTTTTCATTTGCACTTCTGCTCTTGTAGTGAAGGATCCAAAGACAACACACAAATCAATTATTCCCTGATACCTGTGGCTTACCATGAAGAATAGAAGGCATGGAAATCTCATGAGAAAGCCTGCTCTTAAAAGATATTTGAATGCTTCCTCCTTCCCATGACTACCCCCGACTATCATGACCCCAATTTTCCCCCAAAAATCCAGTTAGACAATGTACACTGGTACAAAGAAGAGCCAGAAACATGGGGAAATCAGGACAGATGAGCCCTTCGAGACCAGTGGTGATAGTGGAAATAGCAGGAGGGTGGAGGGAAGGTGGGGTAGAAAGGGGAAACCAATTATAAAGATCTACATATAACCCCCTCCCTTGGTTCCGGACAACAGGGAAGTGGATGAAGGAAGACATTTAACAGTGTGTAATATGACAAAGTAATAATAATAATTTATAAATTATCAAGGGTCCATGAGAGTGGAGGCATTGGGGGCAAAGGGAAGAATGAGAAACTAATATCTAGGGATCAAGTAGAAAGAAAATACGTGGAGAATGATGATGGCAGCAAATGTACTCTGCCCACAATGGATGGATTGATGAATTGTGATGAGTTGTATGATTCCCCCAGTAAAATGATTTAAAAAAAATTTTTTTACTAAAGTCCAGCCCTCCAACAGTCTGAGGGGCAGTGAGTAAAATGATTTTTAAACAGATATTTGATCCAATTTTTGAACTCAGAGAGCTTGAATCAATTTCAGATTAACATCCAAGTCTTTTAGAGTAGAAATTTCCAGATTCAGTTATCAGAACCTCAGACGCCAGCATTTATGTTCAATTGTTTTTGTGGCATGAAGCAAAGAATAGGCAAACACATGGATACAAGCACTTCTGCTCTTTTTTTTGGGGGGGGGCATCACTGATATTTCTGTTCTTAAGTTCTTTTATTTTTTAACTTGATTCCTTTAAAAAAGTATCAGTGTCTTTCTTGTGAATATTATTGGTTTCCCTTTTTAGGTTTCCATTACCCTCTAACAATAATCACACACATCCACACACATGAACACCCATACATAGTTGATGCAATGCTTCTTTATGTCCTTCTATGACAGTGGTTAAGAGTTTTCTTGGTGGCAGAGTGCCTCTGTGCTCAGTTTCTGACTAGAAGATGAGTGATTCAAAACCATCAGCTTCTCTACAGGAGAAAAAAAAGTGGTAGTTTGCTTTCTTAAAGGTCATAGTGTTGGAGAGCCTATTGGCAAGTTTTACTGAGTAGAAATCAACTCAAGGACAATAATTAAAGCAGGAATGACACAAACATCATTCTACCTCTCCATATCTAATTCTCCATCATTGAAACCCTTACTACAAACAGAGTCAAATGATCATCAGATTCAGTTTCATTAAACTGTATTTCAATAGAAAGACTGCTTCTGTACACTATCCTTGGGGCAGTTACCATTCCTTTTTTGTTTTCTAGTTTTCAGTTACTTGCCATAGGAGATGTGGTTGGGCTGGCTGCCCAACTGTTTCTCCAACATCTCATGAGAACTTTATGCCAGCTACCATGAAACCCATAAGATGAGAGAAAAAAGTAGTATAGGCATGTGCACCCTTCAATCTAACTTGGGAAATTTGAAGCAAGAAAGTCAAGAAATAGAATTTATAATTCACATTGGAAATCTTTTGGGGATTTTTTATTATAAATGTAACAAATCATACTATGAATTTATAATCTGAGAAGCAGAATTTAGTCATGCTCCCTATTTTTTAAGAGACCAGAGAAGTATTTGATTAAGTATTCTATCTAAACCTACTTTGAAGAGTCTTATCATCTGCTTTCTCTTCCAAACCTTCCTTTTGAGGATAGTTTTACTGAGGCCTACTAACTGAAGATGGAAAGCATATCTTGAATTCTCACACTGAAATCCTGGATGCTTTTGTCAAATTCCAAAGGAAAAGGTGGTTCATATCTCACTAGATAAATTGGGTCAACTGAAAATGGGATATGATCTGCATATGTTTATTTTTATAAAACTGATCTTTAATCTGACTTCAATTAATCTATATAGGAATATTGAATGTATTTATTATTCAATTATAGATTGCAGTAATTTTAAAGTATAGGTACTTGAAAAAACAGAGTTTCTGCAGAAAAAGGTAAACTAAAGACAATTCCTGCTGGACAAAACCTTTGCAAGGTTTCTTCAGGGTTGAGACAGCTAATGTTAAAGTGAGCAGAAATGAAAAGAAAAATAGCAAAGATATTTCTGTAGCTTATTCTTTGTTTTCTTGAATGACCACATTGTCTAAAAATATTTCATTTTTATTTACCTATTGCACTCAGCA
The DNA here is from genome assembly GCA_004026705.1 of Nesogale talazaci. NCBI lineage: Eukaryota > Metazoa > Chordata > Mammalia > Afrosoricida > Tenrecidae > Nesogale > Nesogale talazaci. Next base: position 79,972 of record PVJH01006693.1, read on the forward strand.
TAACATTTTATTTTAAATAAGGAATGTCAGAGAAGAATCTACACATTTGAATCGTCATGCTGGTGAAGAAAGTTGACTACTCAAAGAAAAACAAATGTCTTCGAGTTTTGCTCCTTGGGAGCAAAGATGGTGAGATTCCTTCTTACCTACTTTGGACATGTTATCGAGAGAGGCCAATCACTAGATAGACATCATGCTTGATGGAGGAAGACCGTTGACGAGACAGAAACCACAATATAAGCAATATGAAAAGTGTGAAGAGGGTGTCAGAACAAGCAGTGTTTTGCTGAGCTGTTCATAGGACCATTATGTGTGAGAACCAACTCCAAACTACTTAATATCAACACCATGCAAAACCAGCTTACCAATAACATTATGAGGCAACTAAGGAGATCATCACTACAACCATTACTTTGATACCCCATCATCTCATGTGTGATCTGCTAAAACATTTGTATAAAACTGATCTAATGAAAAGCTTGATTTCTTTCTTTCAGCCCTTTATTAAATGTATCATTGTTTATTCTAACGTCTTGTTTTTAGATTTTTCTTTATGATGTTTATTTGTTTCTATAAATTAATCAACTTAATTACCATGGACCCCATTCTGACTCATGACATATCTGGCAGAGCAGAGTCACGTTCATTGGGGTTTTCACAACTGTTATCTCTTGAAAGTAGATGACCAAGACTTCCTTCCTGAGGGCCGCTGTATGAGCTTGAACATCCAGCCTTTCCATTAATAATAGCTGGTAGATTACAATTTGTGCTACCCAGAGATTCCATTCTTCAGTATTCCTGGTCAAACCAAACCACCCTCACTCGTGAGTCCATGCCCATCCTTGATACTCCCTGAGGGTTCCCCGACTAGAACTTATGAGAGTAGAAAGCTCGGTCTTTCTCCATGGGACCTGCTGCTGATTTGGAATGGTTATCCATGCAGACTGCAGCCCAAAGCATGAAGACTACAAAGATGCTCAGCTTCTGGTTATTATCCTTATCGTGAGGCTGCTTTCCTTTATATCTCCTATTTGAGTTACCCTTTCTTTCTTTAACTTTTATTTCTTTGCTTTCTTTTTGTTTCTGGGTCACAATATCTTTTCTTTTTCTTTTAAGTCTCTCATCCTTTAATTTCATGTTAATATTGATTCTTTGGCTTGTACCCTCATTATTAGAATTTACTTCTACTACTCCTAAAGCCTACATTCTGAAAGCCTCTGGTTCTGCAAAAGCATTTCCTTTCTTGACTTAGCTATGAGTGAATGTTTCGTACTCTTGTCTTTCTGTCCATGGCTCCATGTAGTCTCTGAATCCCCAGTTCTTTGAAACCATTATTGATACACTCCCCCATATGTAAATATACTAGAAAACAGTAATTTCCTAATTCTGAGTAACATGGGGTCCTCATAAAACTTGGTTTTTACTCTGAATCTGATTTTGCTTCTATATAAAATAAACAAGATACATTTTTATCATCATTTATTGTGATTAGCCTACCAAGTTAATGTATAAAGGTAGTCAGTCAGTCTCTTACTTCTTGTCATTTTTCAGTCCATGTGTCATATTATGGTGGATTGTATGTTGCCCTCATGCTGGAAGCTATGATACTGCTATTTCAAATGTCATGAGGGTATCACCCACAGTGAAGAGGTTTCAGCAAGGCTTTTAGATTGAAGAACAGTCAAGGAAGAAAGACTGGATTCCCCCACTTCTATGGAAGGAGCAGCTGGAAACCTTGTAACTACCTTTGAAGCACTGTCAGATCCTGAGGGCCAGATGAGTGCAGGCGGAATACTGAGATAGTGCCAGAGGATGGGCCCTTGCAGTCAGCGCGCACTCAAACTGTGATGGAGGAGAAGCTGATTTCTCTGAGTTGAGTCAACCATAGTGAGGTGAGTCGAGTAAAGTCTGGGAGTGGAGGCGTCATGATTTTCTGATGGGGAACATCACAAGGTAAGGAGAAATAACTACTAATGATTGGAACTTAGAATATGCAAAATATGAGTCTAATAAGAATGGAAGTCATCAGAAAAGAAATTGAGTGCATAAAGATTGATATACTAGATATTAGTGAGGTGGACTAGACTTGTATTACACATTTTGAATCAGAATATCATGAGATTTACTAAGCCAGGAATGACATAATCAAGAGGAATCGAGTGGCATTCATTGTCAAATAAGACAATGGAAAAATACATTATGATGTACAATGCCATCTGTGAAAGTGTCAGAAATTATCCACCATCGGTGGGAGACCAGTCCCTGGAGAAGGTTGTCATGTTTGATAAATTAGAGGAGCAGGAAACTACAAGGAAGCCTCCCAAGGAGATGGGTTGGCACCCTTTTTGAAGAAGTGGGCTAAGCATATTGAGGATGACAGAGGGCCAGCCAGTGTTTCCTTCTGTTGTGAAGAAGGTCACTGGAGGGTGGGAACTGACTTAATGGTACATAAAAGCAACAAACACTGAGTGACCTTTTTTTAATATAATGAGTGTGAAAAACAGTCTGATATAGTCACCAGGATGAGCAGTATTGCCTATAATCATTTAAAAATGAGTTTGTGAGATGGACAACATATATACTCAGTATTTTAGAAATCAACCTGTTGTAGAAATTGTAGCCTTTATGTACTTAATCCTCAGTCTTATGATTAGCTGACCATTTAAAGGTACTAAAGCAATCATACATTGTCTTGCTGCTCATCCATTCAGTCTAGAGAATTTGCTGTATGATTTAAGAAGAAATAAAATTCTTATACACTAAACAAATGAATATTGACAACCTTATTGCAGGTGAAATAAGTCAGAAACAAAAATATAAAAAATATATATGACCACACTTATGTGAGATATCTAGCAGAGTGAAGCGCCTGGAGTTGATGTTTATTTGTGGTTATAAAGACCTTTGGATAGTGAAGAAGGAAGGAATATTTTCATTTCAGTTGAATGACTATTTATGATGGTGAGAAGTACCAATTTCAGTTAAATAGATATATTATTCTATTTGGTGTTTATTAGGTAAAGTTACAGGTGTTATTTTAAACCAAGATTGTGTGGGCATGGAAGAAGTGCTATGGAAAAGAGCATGCAGCCCAATCAAAACTTAAAGCTCCCATGTAGCAATGGGAGAAAATATGGCAACAAATTGGATTATCCAATTAGATATTGCAGTTCACTTATTACCAATGATTTCAAATAGTTTGATGATTTTAAGTTTTGTTTAATAAGATAAATGTACTGATGGAAGTGTTCTTTTAGAATAGCAGCTTTCTTGCAAACACTCACTGAGTATGGAAAACATTCAATCTGCTAACAAGGATTTAATGACATTTGATGACACTAAATATACACAAGAAAATTACTATAATAAACAATTTACATGTATATTGTGAAAAACTGAATCTATGCATCTTATTCTAGAATCTGATTGAGAAATGCAGAAAATTTACCAAAGAAGTTGGCTTCTATTGTCCATAAGCAAATATTGAGGGACATTTTTCTCATCAAAAAGTTGCGTGCAAAAATAAAGCAGACACAGAGAACAATGGTGGAAATCAACGGAGTGACTTTGACCCATATAGGCGCTTACTTACTCATTTGTCAATTATGAACATTCAACAAGGATAGGACCACTGAGGTCTCATGCTATGGAAGCCTCCATATCAAATGTCAAATTTGAAAAAGAGAATTTTAGGGATATAAAATCTGCAAAAGAAGAACTGTTGACTCCCACTAGCACAACAATTCAATGTGTAGTTGGCTTTTGACAACTGGTTCTTGTGATTTGTCATATCAGATAAAAGATAAATTGTCAATTTTCCATTTCTGAATATAAAGACAAAGGTCAATTAAGTATGTTTTTTGAGCAATTAAGAGAATCATTGACATCAGTCGGAGGACATTAGTTGTGAAATGAAGAACTTGCTCTAGTTCCAACTGGAAGGAGCACTGAACCTACATTTTTCCAAGATGAATTCTTTAGCATCAGGAGTTCTGACAGCTCTTAAGGGGAAGAAAAGTGCATTTTTATGTTTGATAGAAAGTGTAGCCACAGGTAGAGATGAAGTTACAACTTGAAAGCATATTTTTAAGCATTGAAAATGGCTCAGTGGGGAAATGGTGTGGGTTTGAGTTTTGATAATACCACAGTAAAGAATAGAACCCGAAACTTAAATTATATGCACTTCAGGAAAGTAACAATGTACATTTTCTTTGCAGCATTTGACAGATAGAGCCATATGTGACCCTCAGTTGACATGTACTACTCCCACAACATTAACAAGATTATAGTTTACCTGTTGGAAATTGAGCTACTAGTCATGGTTAGCAACATTCAAGTGCCATGTGAGAGGTTACGTGACACAAAGATAAGATATCCTCCTTGCTTAAAGTCATTTTTCAAGAAATTATCACAACATTTGTCTTCCACTTGCCTCTCCACTCTCTTTTACTGTAAGTATTATGCTGTGCTTTTGGCAACTTTATGATTCTTTTTCCATACTTGTCAAAGCCAAAAGATGAGGGAGAAAAATCAAGAAAACAGCAACAAAAAATAGCTAGTGCCTCCCTGAAAAGTTTTTACAGCTGGCAGAAAGATGGGTGTGAAGCTGTATAATTCCCCTGAGGCTTTGGGAAAGATTTCTGTGCATTCAGACAAGATGTAGTAAATAGAAACAAAATGGTACAGTGTTCACAACTTATTGTTTACATGAAAATATCTGTAGTTTGGAATAAATTGATTGTATTTAGCAAACATTACAAGCTCAGAGTGTAAGCAGCTAAATATTTAATAAGTGGAAAACTTTACTAAATAGTCTAGATCGCTAGACTGTTTCTTCCCATAACCACCCTATGGCCCACGTTGGTGAACCTTGAGAATGCACCTGAAACCAGTTCTTCTCCCAGCACCTCCCAGGAAAAGGGAGGCAAGGGGTCTCGTTCTTACATCAGTGAGAGTCAATCAAGCTAGAGAGGTAGCTTGATTTTCCTCCAGGACAGCGTTTGAAAGGTTATTAGCAGACATCAGTGCAAAATTTCAGAGAAAGAGGACAGAGCTTGCAGGTTGCCGCTCCTGCTTCGCACGGTAAGTAGAGAACTGTTGTTTGCTAGTTGATCATGCTGAGTTGTCCCAATGCCACCTTCACAATCATTCACCTGCTCTCCATGGCCGATAGCCTTGAGTGCATGATAGTGAACCATGAGCAATTTGGATGCCATTTAACTTAGGGACTCCTCTTTAAGTAGTTTATCAGATACTACTTTCTCTGTCTCAGTTTGAAAGTCCTGCTGGGTCCTGTCCACCATAGTTGGCCCTGCTGATACTTGAAATATCTAGAACACACTTTCCAATATCAGAGAAATAGTTCAGGCAACATATTGTGAGAAAAGGGAAAAAGGGCAATCAAAAGGCACAGTAGAGCGAGGTGGTGACAATGTTTGGAACACTGTGAGTGTGGCCTAGCCCCAAGATCAATGCCTAAAACTCCCAGCTCCGCAGAAGAAAGTAGGGTCTGTTTACTCATTGTGACAATAGTTTCTTTGGCAAAAATAATATCAGATTAAATCCAAGTTAAAGATTTGAAAAGTTCAAAACATCCAACTCTTCCAAAATACTATCTTGCTCTATTTCCAAAAATGTATATTCATGAGTATATCCCCTTTTGTCCCTGGAGTCTGCAATTCACTGGTATTTACCCAGAAACTCCCAAAATTTTGAGGACATCCCTCACTTTGTTCTGTGTGCTGGTCAGTCCCCAAATTGAAAGTCATTCAGAGATGAGCTAAATGCAGAATTCAGAATCAGAAGCCAAGAATATCCAAAAGGTATGGCATATCTTGCTTCTATGAAATCTCAGTCAGTAAACAGAATTTTGGCTCCCCAAGTAAAGCGATGTGCTTTCAAATTGTATGATACTATTGGCACATATACTTCATTCAAGCAAAACACAAAATGGTGTCTACTAAGGTAGAGTAAAAGATGATCCCAGAGAATATAGCATGGTTGACACCTTTATATAAGATACAGTTAAAGAGGCTCACAAGGAAACACAGGGAGCATAGTAGGAGCATATCTTACTCAAGGGTGTCTGTCTCACTCTCTTTATTAAGGGAAAGCCTAATCTCATCCTAATTCTGTCCATCAGTATGGTGGAGAAAGTTCTTCAAAATGGTACTGTAGCCACAGGTGTATAGAGTTCAGAATTATGATGTATCACACAAGGAATTACAGATAACAGGGCTATAGTAAATGATTATATTTGTGGTGGTTGCATAATCTGCTGTAAACTTGAGAGGATTAAGTGTGAAGGGGTGAAGGTTAGTCTGATAATCAGGTTGCAGTTTGATGACATTATTTGGCAGTGCTAAGGAGAAAATAAGCTAGCTGAAGGCAGGACACATGCTTACTTCCTGAGAGACATTGCGGCTGACAAGACAAAGAAAACTAGTGCCGTGAGCCGGAAGAGTCACTGAGAGACGCTGCCATCAATGACATGCTTCCTCTGCCACTGCATCCACAAAATTTTCCACACAACGGCCTGTGATGTTCCTGCCTTCTGCATTATTCCATGGATGTGTAAGTCTTGGACAAATGGGCTAATATTGGACTTATGGACTTAATCTGTACTGGGATGGAATATTTTCTTAATGTACAATTATTCTTTTATATAAAGCTCTTTCATATACACATATGACTGTCTATTAATTTGTTTTTTCCACTCAACCCAGACTAACACAATACTTTAATCCCATTAAAGTGTATAGCTTTGTGTGCTTTTAATAGAGTGGCTATGAGTTTGAAAAAATGTGTGTGGGTTTGGACAACACTTGGAAAGACGCTCTGCTTTGCTTCCACGAATATTGGCAACATTTAACTTCTCTCTTATCCAGCAAAAGGGCCATATGTTCCAATTTATTTTCACTCTGCTTGGTCAGAGTGACAGACATACTACCCCTTACTTACACACGTTCATTTTACAGACCCATAAGAGAACTGATGATACATGAGTAGAAAAATGAATGAAGCACTGTATTACTTTAAAGGACCGAGGTCAATGTGGAAAATTGATTTTCAACAAGTGAAATGAATTTGATGGAAGTGTTAGGATGAAAGAAACGCCTGAAAGCATTGCATACACACACGAACAAGTAGTTAGACAGCACAAAGCCTCCTCTGAAATACTTACTATATAATTATCTAATGAACCATAATCAGTAAATGAGCTGGAAATTAGGGCGGTCACTGGCAAGCACAGATCTACTGACTTTGAAGATTAAGTGGATAATGAAACCTCACAGGCCTGAGTAATAAGAAAGAGGGGACCTTGAGGGAGATGGCTAGATATAAGGACTACAGATAATATAGATATCAATGTAGAAAAGATCAGTGGCAGAAGGAGAAAAACAAAGAGTAGATGAGTGCCTGGTCAAAGAGGTCACTTTTACTCACTATAGGAACCTTTTCAAATAGAGAACAAAAGTATGGAAGAAAAATGTGAACACCAGACTCTTTGAGAAATGAAAAATAAGCAAGTTAAAGACCAAGAAAGAAAATGTGGTGGTGAAACTGACAAAAGGATAGCAAAAAGAGGAACAAGCTCTCAGCTCACCATCCATGAGTTAAGCAGCCTTTCACATGGCAGAACAGGCCCTGGGAACCGAACTGTGAAAGAAGTGGGCCCACCCTTTGCTCCTGGTATCTGTTAGGGGTAAGAAGAAGTGCTCAGGATCTAAGCTAGCCCTCTTGGTGATTGCTTGTCACACCTCCTAGCAACCAAGGCAGGATATGTGTTCTGAAGGTCAGGGGATCTGAAAGGGCTGTTACACCATAAAGGAGACAAGGTGATGGAATCATACTAGATTTGCTAACCTTATTGATGTCTGAGGGGACATAGACCCAAAGATTCATGTTGGACTCTACCATGGAGCCCTGCTGCACTCAGTTCCAATTCATGTTTCTTATTTGGTGCTATTATAGTTCCAGACTGGAGAGTTAACTTTTGTTTGTTTCTCCTCCTCCTCCTCCTCCTTCTCCTCCTTCTTCTTCCTCCTCCTCTCTCTCTCTCTCTCTCTGTCTCTCTGTCTGTCTCTTTCTATATATATATATATATATATGTGTGTGTGTGTGTGTGTGTGTATACACACACACACACGCACACATACTGGTGACGATAGAGGTGAGCCTTAAGGAACAGACTGAAAAAAGGTGGTGGATAGTTCTTGTTTTGAACTAGAGTGTTTGTCCGGTTGTAGTTTGTTTGTTTGTTTGTTCTTTTGTGATTTGAATAAACAAACAGGCTTGGATGACTGGAATTGAATCATCTCTAACTAAGAGAAAGATATCTGGTGAACAGAGCTGTAAACAACATTTGACTGCAAGCCTGGTGCACTCAAACCTGCACTAACACTATGGTAGCCTGAGACAAGCATACCCTGGTAAATGAGAAAGAGAAAACAGCTGTTGGCTTCAGCTGGTGCGTTAGCGTGTGTGTGTTTGTGTGTGTGTGTGTGTGTGTTAGCTTAGTCTTATTATCAGGGTGTATCTTTGCATTTTTGTTTTTGTATTGTTTGGTATTATTAAATTCCCTTTTCATCTGAGGAAGCCAGCTGTTCGGACACTTCCCAGCTGCTTCTAAATCTTCAAGAGCAATAACTAGTGGTACATGCCATTACCATCTGATCGAAAGAAAATTTTCTTTCTTTCAGCACAATGTCACACAAAAACACAATAATCAGCACGTCACACAAAGACACAAGATAGGATGACACAAATGAATGACCAAGAGGAGAGTGTTCTCCTTGAGGAAGAGAAGGCACTGGGTCTACCAGAAAAGAAATTCAGAGAATGATGTTCAGGTGCTTTCAAAACAGGTGCTACTGAATTAAAAGCTAGAGGAAAATGGAAAACAACAACAACAACAACAAAACTTTAAAGGAGCATTATGACAAAATAAATGAAAAATTAGAAATGATAGGAAAGAAGTTGGGCTGAGCCCTGGGGGCATAAGTGGTTGAGGGCGTGACTGCGGCCGGTGGGCTTGGCAGTTCAAATCCAGCGGCAGCTCTCAGGAGCAGCACTGGGTAGCTCCCACGACCATCAGAGGGCAGTGATGTTGCGCCCCCCCAAAAAAACAGAAAAGAAGCCCGGAGCATTTGCACTAAGATATTACAATTAAACAATATTTTGAACAAGCAAAGCAGTAGAGCTGAAGCAATGGAAGCCTGAATTGGTGGGCTTGAAGAGAATTGCTCAATAGCAAAGCAAGAGAAGATCAACCAAAAGAGTGAAAAAGAACAAATTCTAAGAATTCTGTAGGACACTATGAAGAAAAATAACTTGTGTATGATAGGTATTAGATTACAGAAATAAACAGAACAATACAAAATCCAGAGAAAATAACCCAAGAACCCCTGGAAGAAATTTTCCCTACACTTTAAAAAAGGACAAGACAATTATTTCAGAACCTGAAAAAACTTCAAACAGGTCAGACCCTGAAAGAAAATCATGACAACATATTTTCCAATATCAAGGAAAATAATACTGAAAGCAGCTTGGGAAAAGAGAAATATATATATTTTAAAATGGGAAAAAGCTTGGATCATCAGAGGAAATGGAATGATGTAAACAAAACCCCAAAAGAAGGGGGTGGGTGGCTAAAACCCTGCTAAGCAAGAATCTTAAACTCAGCTTATTGCTATTAAGTCATTTTTTACTCAGCGCCACTGAAAGACAGGGTACAAACTGCCTCCCTTTGGTTTCTAAGACTAGCTCTTTAAGGAAGCTAAAACCTCACCTTTCTCACACAGAGTGACTAGTGGTTTCAAAGAACTAATTTTGAGTTATCAGGCCAATACACCATCAAGCCTCATACTAGCATGCTAGTATTTCTATTTTTTCATGAGTTCCCAGGATTAAGTCCCTAATTTCTTACCTGGTCCTAAAGAGCACTCTTATATATTCTCTCTGGACAATCTGTCAGTATTTCCCCTTTGGAGGTGGAAGACTCATGGCTCATTCCTTGGGAAACATTCCTGCTGGCATTGTGGTGATAGACCCTGAGCCCTGATAATTGGAGGAGCCACAAGGAGGCCCCTGCCAGTTCTGAGATGCTTCTATCGCATCTGGATACACAAGACTCTGCACCCACTGTCCTGCAACTGTCCTGTTGTTATTGCATGTGCCTCATATGTCTGAAGAGAATTGGTATAGGATATAAGGATTGGTTTCAGACATCTGGGTTAATAACAACAGACTTATGGAGTTGAACTGGACTGGGTTGGGATGTTTGCTTAATGTACAGTTGCTCTTGTATATAAAATTCTTATACACACATGAGAGTTACTATGGATTAGGTTCTCTAGGCTATTCAGACTAGCACATTGAATTTACCCTGATTCCCTTGTGGGATTTGTATCTTATGTAGGGGGTATATAATCCTTCTGTTCTTGTGCTTATAACTGGACTCTTGCACACTCAGAACATTCCATGCCTATGTGGGACCCTAGGGTGGAAATAGACTAGTATAGTGGATATACCAGGGCTTCCGCTCACAGAGTGAGCAGACTAAGAATGGTGGGATCTGGTTCCACAGTAGAAAACCCTATGAGAAAGCAGAAATGTCTGGTTCCCTTTCCCCTGGCAGGGTAAGGAGTTTTATGTTCCCTTTCTTAAAAGAAAATGGAAAAATATCTAACCTCCTGGAGCCTGCTGCACTGAGGTTCCTGTCCCACCTGTGCTGGATTCCTCTCCATATAGCTGGGGAGATCTCTCTGCTTGGCCCAGACTCATCTCTGCCAGAATGGGAGGGAGCTGGACCTCGTTTGGCCAGGAACTATTACCAATGAGAATTGTACTCCAAGACACTGGTTCCAGTATCTAGGACCTCTACGAGTTGTGCTCCTGATATGATAGCCCTGAGAGTAGACCATACTGGACCACTTCCCCACACTGAGGAGCCATGGAATGTGAGAGATAAGGGGGGTAGGGACAGAGAAGGAAGAGGCATTGAAGTCCCACATGCAATGGAGGGATAAGGCATATGCAGGTACTGTGAAAAGTGAATGCCCCAGTGGGCGCCTTACAAAAGAACAGTGTGTGGGGCAAGCACAGCTGCATGCTCTGTTGGAGAACTGCAAAAAAGAACTCGGGGTAGGAGGGCTGGAAGAACGAGAGCCTGTCTCATGTCCCTGTCCTTCAACTCAGCCTCCTCTCCCATAAATCTGGCAATCACACTGCAAACTCTTCATATGTGTGAGTATACATCAACCTCAAAATTATAACACAGCCACAATAATTAAAACAGCCTGGTAAAAGTCCAATTATGGATGCATAGATATAAGGTCAGCAAATATAAAAATATGAATATAGTTTTCTAGAACAGCTACCATTACTTAAAATAGAAATAACACTTTTACAATAAAACTGTAGAGTAATATTGGACCGAAGTCCCCAAGGAAATAATAGAACAAATTTGAACACAAAGAACTTCAAAATTTATCAAAGGGCATAACATAATTAGCAAATAACAGATATAATATTTCTTAATGGAAAGACAATATCATATGAAACACTTCTTGCACCCATGTTCCTATTTTATAATTCATTTATTAAATAAACATTTTTACTAAACTATGTGAGGAAAGTACACTAATAATAGTAGTAATAAAATATAACACAAAATACACTGCATTTTAAGCATTGTTTAATGCTACAGAAACAATGACAGATAAAGGCAAACGGAGATTTTTGAAAAATAATATTCCATATTTTGTTCAGAGGATGGTGAGACTAGGAAGGTCATATTTGAATAAAGGCTAAAGTACTTAAAAATTAAGGCAGGTGACATGTGAAGGAAGAGTCTCTGTGACAGATGAATTCTAAAATACCTACAGGTGCAACAATGCCACTACTTGTCTGTCAGCTTACATATTGTGATGGTTTCTATATTGTTCCAATACTAGAACTTATGCAACTTGTATTTCAAATACAAGTAGGGACCCATGGCAGAAAGATTTCAGTGGTGCTTCAAGGTCAAGGGGACTAAAAAGGAAGGGCTGGGAAACTATCACTGAAAAATGTGTCAAATAAAATCTATGTGACTAGCAGCAGAACAGTATTTAATAAAGATCTAGTACATGATTTTTCTAAGGTTAGAAGGCACTCAAAATACAAATCAGGATAGAGCGGGGAAGAGCGAACAGTGTCTAGTTAAGACTCTCCCGAAACTCTTGCTGCAGACCGGAAAAGTGGGTGGTAAAGTGAAGGAGACTGGGAGGTGGTGTCCTGAAATTAGAGCTAGGGTACAAGGATCTGTCCCACTTTTTTGTGATTTCCACTTACAAAATGAACCAAGCACACACTAAAACGCTCTAGGTTCAGTATGCTGGGCTCATGTAGAGATTTCCACAGGTTGATGCTCTAATAGGGACATAATCCCAGACACGTGGAGAACCCCTGAGACCTAGTCACAGAAACCCACATCAGAGTTCCCTGCGCTGTTAAGTGTCTTGAGCTTAAAACATGAGAAGTGGTGCTAGTGGGAAGCCATAATTTGGAATAGAAAAAAAAAAGTAGGCACTTAACTGAGTAGGGAAGTAGTGTGGCAGAAAATAAGTAGATAGCTATAGTCCAGGGGGCAAATTCAGTTCCATTTGGCCGAGAAGAAAACAACCTTCCTGGTAAGCTGGATCTCCTTCTCTGGGGTTCAGCGTGACAGCCCCCAAATCAGGTACATCATAAGTCCAACATAAATGAATATATTTTCTGGGTAAAAAAGAACAAAGGCCAAGCTCATTGATCAACCCCCAAAGAAGCATGTATACAGAGTCTCTTAACAAATATTAACATAAGAATGGACCTCCACACTAAGGAATGGCACAATTTAGCTCCAGTGCCTGCAGGTTTTCAGCATAGCAAAAACCCTGTAAGGAGTCAGAGTCCAGAGTCTTGAGGCCAATTTAATCTAATTCTATTTTAGCTGGCCGGGAGGTGAAAACCCCCACCTCTGAGTTAGTAGGACATAAGCAGTTTAGATAGGTTAATAAATGAAATGCTCTCTTGGTGAATCTACACACAACTGGGGAGACCTTCCTTGTCCTGGGGCCCTACACAAAGCTGAGGGAACACCCTGCTCCACTCCTTCTGTAGTGCTACCTACAGCACAAAGCAGGCATACTAGTGAACTCCAGTGCTCAATACTGCTATGAGAAATCCCACCTAGACTGCTGTGATCTTGCCCATGAGGTTAATCCCATCCAACATCTGTGGGACACGATACTAAGCAGGCACAACATCCTGCTCCCTTGAGGCACAGTTGGAACTTCTCCAGCTCCATAGTTATGATATCAAGCCTGAGTTACCTCCTTATTTACCCCTGTATTTCTTCTTTCTTTATTCTCTTGCCCTGCTATCTTTCCCATCGCAATTGGTCTCAACAGAGCCAGTTTTGTTTTGTTCTTTTATCTTTTTCTTTCTTTTCTACTTTTCCTCTTTTCTCCCTCTCTTTCCTATCATACATCACTGCTGGCTTCCAGGCCACTATCCCCCACCTGGGTGAACTCAACCCAAATAGCAGTGAGAACTCCAGCCAGCCCTCTGTGGGAGGGCTGCACACCACACACTGCAGCAGTGACAGCCCTCTACAGTGCTCTGCGATGTGGAGGGAACCTCCATTGTTGATCTTGCCAAGTAGGACAATTCTTCTCAGTATCTCTGGGTCGCTTCATTAAAAGAGCACACCAACTTGCCATCTTGGGATAGGGTTCCAATGCCTCTGGTCTCACTTGCAGGCAAGCAGGGATCAGTTATCTCTTCATGCTTCATTTTTATTCCTTCTTTCTTTTTTTTCACCATCACAGTTATTCTTAGTGTGCAAAGTGGTGCTTTTCCCCCTTCTTCTCCTTTATTTATATCTTCTCTCTTTGCTCTCATCTCCTCTCTTTTTGATTTTCTGTTCCTCTCCTCTACCTCATTTCCTTCCACATACCACTTCTGGTTTCCACCCCCCCCCACCCTGTGCCTAGGGCAATGCTCCCCACCCGGTAGGGAGAGCTACCGCCTGGTCCCTGTGACAGTGCTGAACACAGCATGAAGCAGTGCTTCACACAAATGACACAGGCTCAGCTATGTATTTTTTCTCCTCTTCACTTTTTCCCCTCTTTACCTTATTCTTCTTTCACTCTTTCTTCTTTTCTCCTCTTCTACCCCTTCTCTTTCCTATCACATTCTCAGCAAATTCAGTTTTCTTTTTTGGAGTTTCCTTTTTTTGATGATTTTCACGTTTGTGTAGTATTTGTACTTAGTTTGTGAGGAAGTGCTTGTTTGCTTGGAATTTTTGCTCCTCTCTTTGTTTTCTCCTTTCACTCTGTTTCTTATTCTCTCTCTCTCTTTCCTTTCACAAGACACAGTCAACCTCCAGGTCATGCTCCTCCACCCAGGGCAACTCTGAAGACCCAGATGGAGGACCCTTGCCTTCATTTGTTGGCTTTACATGCAGCTGGTGAAATTACACCAGCCCTTCTCCATACCCCAAGTAGCTCCATACCCCAAGCATTTTCATTCAAATGGCTAGGGGAACGCCAGCCTAAACCCCAAGACCTTAAATTGACTGGGGTAACTCCTGCCCACCACCTGTGGTATCCCATGTTGCCACAGGTATATCTACCCATCCTCCATAGTGTTCTTTCTGATTGTGGTAATTCTGCTTTCCAGCTATGGTGCTCTACAATACGAAGGATGCACCCACCCACCTTTGTTGGTACTCCAGTTACAGAAGGAATCACCACACACCACCTGAGATGTTTCGAGTGCCATAAGACAAACCACTATGGCTTACTTAGAGATCAGTCAGTGTAACACAACCTTTATGGCCCAATAACAACTCAACCAGCATCCCATGAGAGGAATATATAAGTTTCATTCCACAAGACAGAATACTGGTTAGACAGGGAAAGAATGAAATCATAGGAAGTGACAGTGGTGGCCTGACTTCCCAGGACAGGTACCTGCAGGTAGTTTGTAAAAGCACTCATATCAGTTCCCCAAGCGAGACCTCACTGCTCTTCAAATCTGGAAGATGGCTCCAAGCACCTCTAAAACAACATGTAAACAGCAACCAGCCCCAAAAGTCTCAATGAAAAATCAGGAGAAACAGAATACAACAATGGAAGAAGTAATTAACCTAACAATTTGCATAGAAGAAACAGATAATGACCAGACACAGAGAGAAATTTTCAGAATGCTGCGTGGATTCACACAGGATATGAGAAAATCAATACATAAAAGGGATGAAATGATAGAGGAGTTAAAGGCCACCAAAGGGAAATACAAGACTTAAGAGATAAAATTAAAAAAAAGAGAGATAAAATAGCAATCCAATGGCAAATTGACATACTTTGCCAACATACTTGGGCAGACAGAGAATCGCACCAGTGCCCAAGAGGATAAGCAAGCAGATCTTAGCAAACAGGAAAAGCAGTCAAATAAGATTATCAGAGAAATTGAAGACAATCTGAGACCCATGCCTGATGCTATGAGGAGGAACAATATTGGAATAATTGGACTGCCAGAACAAGATACAGCAGAGAAGACAACAACGGAAATAGTGAAGGAATTCTTAGAGGAAGACTCTCCTGGCTTATAAATGAAAATCAGACAACCATTCAGGAGACTGAAAGAATACCAGCCAGAATGTATCCCAAGAAGTCACCAAAACACATAATAGTTAAATTATCCAACTAAGAGGAAAAGGAGAACATCATAAGAACAGTTTGGGAAAGGCAAATAGTCACATATAAAGGCACCCCAATAAGAGTGTGTCCATATCTATCAGCATTCATGATAAAGAAGGGAGTGAATGGAGTAACATAATCCAAAAATTAAAAAAAAAATGACACAAATCCAGATATACTATACTGGACCAAATTAGCTACTAAGATAGATGGAGAAGTAAGAGTCTTACCAGACAAGAAAATACTCAAAGAATACACAAAAGGAAACCCAGCACAACAAAATATCCTTGCCGATCCTGTATGGGCAGAATATTAACACTCATTGAATGTAAATAAAAGACCATCACATGTAACAATTCCATCCATAGGACAACAAAGAGAAAACAGTCCCTAAAATAGCATTGACTCAATAGTGGAAAGAAGGCAAAAGTGAAACACACACACACACAACACAATTGGATAAGAAAGGTAAATAGGAAAAACAACCAACACAAAAGAACAAGATGGCCTCACCGAGTCCACAGATGGATGAAATAGCACTGAATACCAGTGGCCTGAATGCTGGCATTAAGAGGCAGAGGCTTACAGACTGGCTTAGGAAACATAACCTATCAATCTGCTGCCTACAGGATACACATCTCAAACTTGCAGAAAAAAAAATCAGGTTCAGAATTAAAGACTGGAAAAAAATATACCAAACAAATGACAAAGTAAAAAAAGCAGTGGTAGTGATCTTAATATCAGACAACATTGATCATATGGTTCAGGCCATAACAAGAGACAAGGAGGGGCACTACATAATCCTCAATGGAAGGACAGACCAAGAATCTGTGAGCATAATAAATGTATATATGCCCAATGAGAGACCTGAAAATTCATACATCAAACACTCCAAAATATTAAAAATAAAGAAACCACAGGCTCAAGAATTAGAGTTGTTGGCGTTAATACAACACTCTTTGAAAAAGGCAGATCACTGGGAAAGAAACTCAACACAGAGCCTTTAGATCTAAACATCATAATTAGAGGTCTTGTCTTGAAAGATACTTTCAGAGCTTTCCATCAAATTTTTTTAAAAATTGACATTCTTTACAGGTCCACATGACACATATTCAAAGATAGACCACATGCTGGGACATAACTCGAACTTGAGTAAATTCAAGCACACAGAGATTATACAGACTTCTCTCTGATAACTGTGACATAAGGGTGAAAATAAACAAAAAGACTGAAGATAAAAATGACAAACAATTGGAGGATGAATAATTCTGTACTGTAAAAGGCGTGAGTATTGACACAGATTGGAGATGAATTCAGGATGTTTCTAGAAAACAATGATGGTGAAAATGAGATATATTGAAACCTTTGGGATATAGCAAAGGCATTTATCAGAGAAAGTCTGATAGCAATAAATGCACACATGAAAAAAAAACAGAGTTGTGGTTAATATGTTGGCACAAAACTTACACCAATTAAACCAGATTCAACAGAACAATCCTACTAAGAGCAAAAGGATAGAAATAATAAAAATCAAAGCTGAGAGAGAAGAGAAGGAAAATTTTACAAAAACTATTGAAAAAAGTAATGTAGCCAAAAGTTGATTCTACCAAAGAAAGGAAGAAACAAATGTCAATTGCAAAGATGAGGGGTGAAATAGGGGATGTCACAATGCATCCTACTGAAAGCAAAAGGACAATTACACAGTACTCTGAAAGCATGTACTCTAATGACTTCAACAACTTGGAAAATATGGACAAATATCTGGAAACACAATTCATCCTTAGGCTATCCCAAATAGATTTCAACAAATTCAACTGACCCATATCAATGGAAGAAAAGTACAAGAGTATTAAGGGATTACCAAATCCCCTTGGCCAGATGACTTCATGGGCGAATCCTACCAAGCATTCACGGATGAACTGACACCAATCCTACATAAACTCCACCAGAACATAGAAAAATGCCAAAAACTCCCCAAATTTTTCTATGAAGCTAGTATAACTATGATACCAGACTTGGGCAAGGATTACACAAGATTTCAGAACTATAGACCAATATTCCTAATGAATATTGATGCAAAAATCCTTAACAAAGTACTGAATATACAAAATGTGATAAAAATCACATTAACAAATGATTCATCATGACCAAGTGGATTAATACCAGGGGTGCAGGGCTAGTTGAATATACGAAAGGCCATTAGTGTTATTTGTCACATCGGAGAGTAGAATAGGAATCACATGATAATATTGACAGATGTAGAAGCAGCATTTGACAAGATCCAGCACCCATCCTGTTTAAGAAATTCAAAAAGATAGGAATAGAAGGACAATTGCTCTTTATTATACCAGCTTTATATGCACAACCAACAGCCAACAAGGTAGTCAATGGAGAAAAAAAACAAAAACAATTCCATAAAAATAGGGGACCAGAGAAGGATGTCCCTTCTTCCCACTCCTAATTATCATCATACTGGAGAGCCTAGCTTACAACTTAAGACAAAGAGAATACATCAAAATTATTCATCTGGGAAAGAGGCAAAATTATCATTATTTGCAGATGATATTATTTTGTACATCGAAAATACCTTAAACTCCACAAGTGAAGTATTAGAAGCAATAGAGGAATTGGGAAGAGTGGCAAGACATAAGATCAACAAAGGGAAGAATATCAACCTGCTATACACATCAGACAAGATCACAGAAGATGCAGTTAAAAAGGTAGTGCCCTTTACATTACTCAAGCACAAATTGAAATATGAAGGGATATACTTGACTAAAAAATGAAAGATTTCTATGAAGAAAACTATAGAACACGATTGCAAGAAACCAAGAGTGACCTCAAGAAATGGAGGTCCCATGTTCATCCACTGAAATGCTCAATATAGTAAAGATGTTGGTTCTGTTCAAGGCACTATATAAGTCTAATTCTAAGAGAATACAAAGGCCACCATCCTTCAAAGAATTGGAAAAAATGATTACCAGCTTCATATGGAGAGGGAATACTACCAGAATAATCAGGGAACTCCTCAAGAAGAAGGAAAAAGTGGGAGGGTTTGCACTACCTAGCTTTAACACATATTACATGATCACAATACTCAAAACAGGGTGGTACTGGTATAACAGCAGATATTCAGACCAATGGAAGGAATGTGTACTGGCCCAGATCAGAGAGGAAATTAAAAAATTTCTAGAAACCAATGAGAATGAAAGCACGACATACCAAAACTTATGGGACACAGCAAAGGCAGTCTTAAGAGGAAGTTTCATTGTAATACAGGCACACCTGAAAAAGGAAGAGCATCTCATAACTGATATGTTGACACAGAATTTACAACAACTAGAGCAGAGTCAGCAGGATAATTCCACTAATAGCAAAAGAAAAGAAATAATAAAAATTAGGACTGAGATTCAGGAGAGGGAAAATAAGAAAACAATGGAAAAAATTAACGCTGCTAAAAGTTGGTTCTTTGAAAGAATTAACAAAATTGATAAACCATTGGCAGACTTAACCAAAGAAAGAAGAGAGAAAATTGCAATAGCAAGAATAAGGGATGAAAGAGGGGATATCACAACTGATCCTAATGAAATCAAAAGAATAGTCAATCAGTACTACAAAGATCTTTACTCCAATGAACTCAACAACTTGGAAGACATGGACAAATTCTTGGAAAAGCAATCTCTTCCTAGATTGTCTCCAATGGACGTCAAGAATCTTAACAGACCCATAACAATAGAAGAAATAGACAAGGTTAT
>PVJH01006694.1:0-71729 GCA_004026705.1 Nesogale talazaci
TGCTCCTCAGTAACCCCCACCATGTTTCTCTAGAACAGGCTGAGTATACTGTACTATTGAGTCAGTAGAAAAGTAGGAACCAGAAAATCTTTTCTGTTCTTCCACAGAAACCACACACCAAAAAATTCCAGAGCTTTGGTGACCCCTTGTGGAACAATTTATTAGTATTCCATGGTAAGAAGGTATCAAAATGGACCTGAGAATGCTTCCATGAGATTCTGAGTTTCAAGAGGCCTGTTAGACTATTGAAATACCTACACGTCCATTAAAGTTCTCAATCTAGTGTTACTACCTGCTACATGGTGCAGGGAGCTTGCATATATAAATAGAGGTCAAGACCACTTTAAATAAATTGTTTTTCTCCGAATCTTCAATCCAAAGGAAGGGACTTTCTAGACATCATCAAATATTCTTCTGCAAACTATCTGAACACAAAGATGTATGGGAAGAGATGATGGATAAGTCAAAACAAAACTACCTTATGTAATTACTCAATATTTGAAATAATAGAAATAGAAATGAAGGATTACTCTTCCTATATATTTGTTGTTATACTGATATTTTTAGACCTAAAACAAAAATAAAGTAGCCCTGGTGGACACCAGGTAAGCACTTAGCTCCCCACCGAAGGCTGACTGTTCAAACCCTCCCAGTGACTCTGGGGGCAAAAGACCAGATGATCTGTCTAGATAAAGATCATAGTCTTTAATAACCTAGGGCAGTTCCACTCTTTTCCACTGCATGTGAAGTCTCTGTGTTTGTCAAAAATGGATTCAAGGACACCTCATAGCAACATGACAAGTAGTGAAATAAATTCTCATCTAATCATTTATTGAAGTGATTTTACAGACATTATAATTTATTAAATACTATCCAGAAATAAGATTTTGTATTTTATGAGACCTCTGTTTCAATCTGGGAAGCTAGAATCTGCTAGTAATGAGTGGCTTGGTTTTAGAATTAAGATTTAAAAAAGATAATGAGAACTTTATAATTATGTCTTGCTTGGAGCATTGATCTTGGTTTTCATAAGTATATTTTAATCATCTAATACTGAAATGTTCATAGAGCATTAAAATCATTGAGTTGTTAGTGATATAAATTTAGACAATTAAAAAATAATCACTAGTCTCCACCACCCAACATAATGGTCTTCTCATTGCAGTTCCTGGATAAGGACATCATTCTTGGTAAGGTGGAGGGACAGTGAAAAGGAGGAAGGCCTTTCACAAGATGCATTGACACAGAGGCTGCAATCATGAGCTCAGGCACAGGAACAGTTGTGAGGATGATACAGACCAAGCAATGTTTATCATTGTGCACAGGGTCACTGTGCAATGGAACCAACTCAATGGCACCGAAAAAGAACATAGCTGGTAAGTCAGAGAAGAAATCATTGTGGGGGTACAAATAGCAGTAAATGTCTGACTTACTATGGATGTTTCCAGGTTACACTCTTTTAATGTGTGACTGTGGTTGTATATTTTTTAAAAGGGCCTTGTTTTTCCAACTGTTTCCAAATGCTTTATGATAATCCTAATAAATAAAACATAGGAATTCAAATTTAACACTCTTATTTAAAGTACTTCTAATTATACATTAGTAAAATGAAGAGTGCCTTCTTATTCTAACCTCACTCCATTGACGCTGATACTATGATATCAAAAAGAATCAGCAGTAAGACAAACAAGTGCTCTTTGTAAGACACTTGACATTTCTAAAGTCCCATCCCCAAAATGAAATTTAAGGAGGCATAAACTATATTTTTACTGTGGTTGCTTTTCCTGTGTAAACTTAAATCTTTTGAGTTAGCTCCTGTTCCTTATTGAAGGTCATTGAAGAGCAAATGTCCCCAGTGTGAGGAGATTCAGAATGCAAATCCAATTCCTTTTATGAATATATGGGTAGAAGTAGCCTTGGTAACATAATGGGTCATACATTGGACTGCTATACACAAAGCAGCAGTTCAAACCCAATAACTGTTCTGTAGGTGAAAGATGAAGCATTCTAATCCCTAAAGATTTATAGTCTTAGAAACTGATAGGGTCCATTTTAGCCTGTATTATAGGCTCCTGGGGAGTCAGAATAAGCTCCATGGCATTGAGCTTCTGATTGTATATTACAGGGAAATGATATTCCTTTATCTTTTTCACATTGAGCACAGTCGTACTCCTCCGTTTGTTCAGTTCTCAGCTGAACTGTCAGTTGAGACCTCCTTACAACTACCAAAGCTGAAGGGAATGTGCCCTCTCTCCGGCTGAACACCCTCCCCCATTGCCTTTCATGGCCTACCTTCATCACCCCAATTGCTTTTTTTGCCATCTGCTTGCTTGCTATGAATTTCAGTGCCATAAAAGCAAAGGCTTTTTCTTTCTTCATTACTGTATCAATTTCTGCAATAGTTTGGGGCATGTCATACATATTCAATACATGTTTGGTAGGTGGATGTTTGTACTCATTGGCAGCAAGACTATAGCAGGGTCTTTGTGAGCCAGTATGTCTATAACAGAGTAGCAATTAGCATTGTAGTAGTCATCAAATGAGTAAAGGAGAATCGATCTTATACTTGTCACTTTTTTATTAAAAATGATTTTATTGTGGGCTTGTACATCATTTTTCACAATACATAAATAAACATACTGTGCCAAGCACTTTCACATGTCCGCTGCTGTTATTGTTCTCCAATCATCCGCCTTTTCCCTTGAGCCCCTGGTATTGCTTTTCCATCCCTTCCCCTCTTCTCCTGCCCTACCCTCCCCACCAACCCTCAATACATAATTATTGTTCTATCATATCTTATACTGCCCAAACTCTCCCCCAACCCACTCCTATGATGCCTGTCCTTCAAATAGGAGCTTCTGTGTAGATCCTTGCAGTTGGCTTTGTTTCTCTACCCCACCTTCTCTCCACCCCTCCAGCTGCTCCAATCTCACCACTGGCCCAAAGGGGCTCATCCATCTTGGTTTCCCATATCTCCAGCTTCCCTCCCCACCAGTGTACCTTCTCCAGTCCATCTGGATTTGTAAGGTAGAGTTGGGACCATGATGGTTGGGGGAGGAAGACTCCAGGAACTAGAGAAACTTGTATGCATCATCGCTGCCCTGTTGTCCCTTGACTGGTCTGTCTCCTCCCCTTGACTCCCCTGTAAAGTGGTGATCAATTACATCCCAGTGGGTCTTAAGGCTCCACCCTGCTCTCCCCCTTATTCGTGATGACTTAGTTCTTGTTCTTTGATGCTTGACACCTGCTCCTTACGGTCCTCTTGATCACACTAGCTGGTGTGCTTCTTCCATGTGGGCTTTGCTGTTTCTGTGCTGAATGGTGACTTGATTATCTTCCAGTCTTTGAGACTCCAGATATTCAATCATTTGGTAGCTGAGCACCATCGTTTCTTCTACTCTGTTTGCCTCTGTATCCATTTGTCTTCAGCGATAGTATCAGGAGTCAATTGGTCCATTGATTTTGATTTTTGTTCTTTGATGCCTGATACCTGATTGTTTCAGCATCTCATGATCACACAGGCAGGTGAGCTTCTTATATGGTGGGTTTTGTTGCTACTGAGCTTGATGGCTGCTCGTTTATGCTCAAGCCTTTAAGACCCCCGATGTTGTATCTTTTGATAGCTGGCAGATTTCTTCACCACTCTTGGTCATGCACCCACATGTCCTCAGTGGGAGCCTTTGGGATGTGTGCACACAGTGATATGTGTGCTTTTCTCCCCCGTTTGATGACTATTGCCTATACCTTACACCACCTTGTAGCCACTCTGGCTGTTGTGCTTCTGTGTGGGTGTGGTCTCTTCTCAGGTAAGTGGTCTATTGTTTATCTTCAGGCTTTTAAGACCCCACACGATATATCCTTTGATAGCCAGGCACCATCAGCTTTCTTCACTACATTTGCTTATGCACCCATTTTATTTCTGTGATCCTGTTAGGCCAGTGAGCTTCGTGGAATACTTGTCACTTTTTAAGTAACAAGCAAGTAAATCAATCACAATGTGGTTCTATTGAACCCATAGAAGAGTAAAATGTAACTATTATTAGACCTTATTATTGCTACATTTTATAAAATCATTTCATTTAGGGCTCTTACAGTGCTAATCACAATCCATACATATATCTATTGTGACAAACACTTTGTACTTATGCTGCCATCATCATTTCAAAACATTGTCTTTCTACTTGAGCCCTTTTTCAGCTCTTTTGTCACCTCCCCCATCCTCCCTCCCTCATGAGTCCTCAATAATTTTTTTTTCATTCTTACACTGAACAATGCCTCCCTTTATCCACTTTTCTGTTGTCCATCCCTCTGGGAAGGGGTTATGTGTAGATCACTGTGATAAGTTCCCCTTTCCTCCCAACACCTTCTCCTCACTCTCCTGGTATCACTACTCTCATGATTGGTCCTGAGGGAGTTATCCTTCCTGGATTCCCTGGAGTTCCAGCTCTAATCTGTAACATTATATGCAATCAGGCCGAGCCCGATTTTTAAGGTAGAATTGAGGTTATTTTGGGGGTGGTGGGAGTGAGGAGGAAGCATTTAAGAACTAGAGGAAATTTTTATATTTTATTGGTGTGTATTGCACCCTGACTGCCTCATCTCTTCCTTGTAACCCTTCTCTAAGGGGATGTCCAATTGTAAACAGATGGGCTTTGAGTCTCTACTCGGTACTCCCCCTCATTCACATTGATCTGATTTTTTGTTGTGGGACTTTGATGCCTGATACCTGATCCTATCAACACCTCATGATTCCACAGGCTGGTGTACTGCTCCCAGTGTGGGATTGTTACTTCTCAGCTAGATGATCACTTGTTTATCTTCAAGCCTTTAGGATGCCAGACACTATATCTTTTGGTGGCTGGGCACCATCAGCTTTCTTTATGCACACATTTTCCATCAATGATTGTGTGGGAAAGGTGAGTATCACCGAACATTGCTGGGTTATTAAAACAAAATGTTCTTGTGTTGAGAGAGTATTTGAGTTGAGGTCCAATGTCCATCTGCTACCTTAATCCTTAACATATAAATATATGGACATAGATCTATTTCCCCATTGCCATATATAAATATATTTACATATTGCATGTCTGTATTTAGACCTCTTTAAATGTCCTTTGCCTCCTAGTTCTTTCCTCTATTTCCTTTTACTTTCCTCTTTTCCCATGATCATGTTCAGCCTTCATTTGGATTTCAGTAATTCCTCTCGGCTACATTGCCCTTGATTTTGCCCAACCAGGTATCCTATATCCTCCTTACCATTGATTTTAGATCACTTGTTGTTCCTTTGTTCCTGGGTTGGTTGATGACCCCCTTCCTTTCCCCAGCCTCCCCGTCTCCCATGTCACCCTCAAACTGTCAGTCCCATTGTTTTCTCCTCCAGATTCTCCTCCACTTCTCTTAATTAAAAAGACATGCAGAGACAATAATAGACACAAAAACAAAATAAAACAAACAATGACAAAAAAAGAGAAGCCTATAAATTATTTCAGTCTGTTTGTTGACCTTTAGCAGTGTTTTCCAGTGGAGCGTGATGGAGTGCCACAACCTGGCCCCAAAGTCTATTTTTGGTATCCCCTGAGGACTTCATTGCTTTGTTCCTCTTGCTGTTCTGTTGCCCACCATTAGTATTTCTCCCCAGTGTCGTGGGTTCAGGTCAGGCACAATTCTCACACTGTGTCTCCAGTGTTTTCCCCCATCGTGCTATGGGTCAGTGAGAGATGTCGTATCTTGTGGTGGGTCCAGCCCTATGGTCCTCTCTGTGCCTGGGCTGCTCTGAGCTGGAAGGAGTAACATCCTCAGGACGTGGTGCACCAGGATGGGCTCCACTCTGTCGCCTCCCTCTTAGTTTTTCCTGTGTTCAGAAGTGCCCATCTCCCTGAGTTGTAGCTTCCGTGCTGTGCTCTGAAGTGCATTCTTGGTCGGTGGGGGGTGTCCACATGGTTGGGATTGGGACCGGTTCCACAGCCCTCTCTATGTGTCCAATATCTCTCCTTCCCCTTTGGTTGGGCCAGGATATGTTTCAGTGTCTCTCATTTCCTTTTTGTCCGTGCCTGTGTACTCTGATCTGACTTGCCCCTTCCCCTGCGCTATAGCTTCAGTGCTGGAGAAAGAGACAAGTAAAACACTTCTGAAAGAAAGAAGGTACAGTCCATTTACCTGGGTCAGGAAGTTCAATTCCCCACCTGGAAGTTTCCTGCCCTGGAAGTTGCCTGCCCTTGTCCTGTTGCTTTTCTACTGCAACATTCAAATGAGGATGACAGCAGTACCCACTTCACAGCCTCATACGACTCTTGTGAGTATCAAATGAAATAAAGTCAATATATATCCGAAGCCAAACTTAGAGGCATGGATTAGATTCTGACTCACAGTGACTCTACGGGAAAGGGTCAGAAACCCCCGTGGGTTTCTGAAACTGCAGCTCTCTAGGAAGTAGAAACACTCATCTTTCTCCCTTGGAGAATTGGCTGGTTTCAAACTGCTGACCATGCAGTCAGCAGCCCAACGCATAACCCACTGTGCCACCAGGAATCTTTAAAGCATGTACATAGATAGAAACCACTAACTGTCGATTATAACTGCTCACACGTCCTACTAAGGGACTCTGAATAAATTACTATGAAGTTTGTTTTACATAAAGCTCAAACCTTTGGGGGCATTACTCCTGAAGCCACAGCTCATTCTTTATTCAACCAATTTGTTTTATTGGGCAAATAGTAGCCTTCGAGGTTTACACCTCATTAATGCTTAGAAGTAAACATTCTTGAATAAACAGAGGTTATATTCTAGTAAGCAGTTTTCTCAACTAACTTCTTATCCACATAATATGGGAAAAGTAAAAGGCTACTGCCATCAAATTTAATTCTGACTCACAGCAACCCTCCAGGGCTTTTATAACGAGTGGAGACTTATTAAGGATACTAGACAGGTTTTCTACTCTGTGGAAATAAATTTCAACCACACGGGCTCAGCTTACAGCGGACATTTGCAGAGATCTCTATTATGTAATATGATTTACCATTTACTGCCTTCCAGCACTATTCAGGACAACATGCCTTTCTCAAAGTACCATTTGACCTAGAAAATATTGTCTTTGACCATAATTCTGGGTCAGAATACCTTTTTTGTTTGTTTGTTTGCTTGTTTTGTTTTGTTTTGGGGGGGCATCACTGCTCTCCGGTGGTGGGAGTAGGAAGCCCAGCCCCACTGCTGGAATTGAACCTCCGTCCCAGTGGGCTGCAGTCCCGCGCACAACCACTACGCCACCGGGGCTCAGTCCTGGGTCAGAATATCTTATAGAGCAAAGTGTTCTGGAAAACATATGGGAAGATGACCAGAAGTACCTGAAACTTGGGTGATTTGTTGTTGATTTGCCATTTTTTCCTGGAAATTCATAGTAATATAGGATTTTTGTGGAAAGGTATAACATTTGAAGGATACATGCAAACGATTGATTTTTAATTCAAACATTATAGTGCAAATGATGGAAAATCACTAAAGAGATTCATCTGGTACACATATATTTCAATCAATTTTTTAAGGACTAAAAATTCCTAAATGTTCATGCAAATTAATTAAAATTTAAACAACAATCGAAGCCTTCCACATGAAGTTTGACAGTCAAGAATGATTGGCCTCATTCTTACCCTAGTCACAGAAATATCCCCGTTTCCTCCCCGCCCAGCCGTGTTGATTCTCACTCTAGTAAGTGTATTAGGAAATTTGGAAAATATGTTATAACTATTAAAACTAGGCCACATTTTTAAAAATTTTCACAGAAAGGTCAAAGCTGATTTGTTTCACACATGATTTGACAGAAAGGCCATATCAAATATATATATCCCTGCTATCAGAGAGCCTTATAAAGTTAGTTATGGCAGAGATAGTTAGGTTAAACGACAATATCTTATTGTTTGATCTCCCTTTTGATCCATTTTAAAATTGTTTCAGCTGTAATAAAAGGTGGCGGGGGAGAGAAATACACATAGGTTAAGTCTCAGATGACTCCCCTCTGCCCACAGACCAGAGGGGATGTGAATAATCTTGCTCGCATGAAGAGAGCATTGGAAAGTGGGTTATTGCAGGTGCAGTTAAGTTAAAACATAATACCTTATCATTTGATCTCCCCCTTGGCCCATTTTAAATTTGTTTTCATTTTTAATATTCTCCGCTTTTTTTCTATCAAGGTTTTTGCCTATGTAGCTTGTTGTTAGGATATTTGCCTTGGGGTGGGATGGAGAGGGGGCCCCTCTTTGGTATGCTTTTCTGTATGTGAAATGCAAGATAGGTAAATCTATGAGATGGTAACTGCATTAGTGGTTTCTTAGGGGTGTGACAGAGGAGTGTGAAAGGACATGGGGAGCTAATAACAATAAATACAAGAAAGAAGAAAAATGTTCCCAAATTGGTTGTGGTGATGATTGTACAATTCTTTACAGGATTAAACTTTTGAATCACATACGTGAATTATATGCCAATGACATGGTTTTAAAATAAAGAAGTACATATAATGTTACAAGGTAGCAGTCGTGAGTATACAGTCACATACAATTTCCAAAGAAAAGTAAGCATCTGTAGAGGAGAGGTGCACGTACAGACAGCCTGACCTGGTCGTATCATAGAGCGGCAGAGGGGATGTGCAACTTAATTACAGTCTACAAATGCATGCACTATGGTTTTCACTTGGGCTGTTCATCTGAACAGTATTAGTCCCAATAATAACACTATTTTACCTCATCATCCTATCTGAACCAAGTCTGAGGACTCGGCTGCAGTACGTTGAATTTTCAAGAACCAAAATTTCATGATGTGGGAATTTTATTCCATACCTGGATTTACTTAGGCTGGAAAGGAAAAACTGCTGTAGCAGCACCTGTTATCATTGCATGAACATGGAGGAGCCTGTATAAATATTTATCATGGTTTGCATACTGCCTGATATGTTGGACTCTGACCACAGCATTTGCAATAAAATAATAATAATAATAGATTAGCATTGGAATCTTAGGCAATTTTTGAAAGTGCCTATCTTCAGGAGGCCCAATCTGCTGCAGAAAGGATAAAATGTTACTTATAACTATCCTGCAGAGAGCACACTGTACCGCATACTAAAGAGTCATATGCATTAGGACTGTGATCTTATTGGCCTTGACAGCCAAGCCAGAAGAGAGCCCTTCTGTAGGAGAGGGAAAGTTAAGACTAGCTGGGGGCAGGGCCTGCTGGGAAGGACTATCTAGCTTCCTCTATTTTAGGGTCTAAGAGAACAGATATAACTTGAGTTGAATTGAGTTGATATGAATACCTCAGCTATGTCAAGTGGAAGCATGGCACCCAAATTGATTATTTAGAAAATGTTACCATTCAATGGATGGCAGTTTTTTGGTTGGCTGGGGAAAGGCTGTTTGGGATGTCTCACTAGTGTAAGATCCAGATACCACAAGAGAGAAAGTATTGGAAAAAACAAGTCAGTTTTGTAGTGTCAGACAAGTTGGGGCTAGAATCCATTACCAGTGGATTCAAGTGCAAACTAAAAACAGAAGAGTCACAGTACACAGAAGACTGGGAGAGAGAAAAAGAGGCTTAAACTTGTTGGCCACACAGATGTTGACAAAGGGTTCCCTCCATATGTAGTATAGGGAAATAGATTAATTGAATTCAGGGTCTATTTATTGATAGAAATGAACTTAATACCCTACCAAGCTTGGATTTCATTTGAGTAACCACTTGTTGCTCCTACAACTATACTACCTGTTATTGGATAGTGTTACTCAACAGTAGTCTGCTTGGGACACGAATTTTTTTTATCTTTTCTTCTCCATTTGAAATCCTTCTCTTCCTTTGCTAAATGACCATAAAATAAAGTTCATAAATAAGCAAGGTTCCTGACATCTACATTTTTCAGAGCTTCTGTTTCATTATATAATACTTCCAAAACTAGACCCTGGCACCAAATTTATAGTTAGGGAATGAAAAACTAACTAAATATTATCAATAGAAAAAATATATGTTTTTACATTTCCCAATCTGTTTTCTCTTTCAAGGTAAGTCAAGAAGCCCACAGACAGTAATAGTATTAGAGAGTGTTAGGCCAGCCTGCCCTCGATGCCTCTTTGAGAGAGCTCTGAGAGTAAAGAGAACTGGGGAGGGGGAGGGATTTAAAAGGTTTGTTCTCCTCCAGTTCTCTTCAGTTCTGTTTCAATACTGGATTTTCTTATGATTAGTTTTAGCTCTCTATAGTGTCAGGATTCTGAAAAGTTGATTTTTGATACTCCTAACAGTGCCTTCATCAATAAGTTTGAGAAAGGGGCAGGAAGCAATGATTACAAAAGCAGTATAATAGGATCTTGAAGAATAAAGTGTCATCATTCTTCCTGTTGATTGCCCACTTTTCTCACAGATGGGTTTACATAAAAGTAAATGATGAAGGAGAAAAAATGAAAACATTTAACCCCAGTCCCCAGTTATCTAAGTTAACAGCTGTGTACTCCATTAAAAAGCACCGCATTAAGTGAGTGTCCAGTTCAGAGAAGCTCTGGGTGGTTTGAGGCTGCTACGGCAAGGTCAGCAGTTCCAAACAAGCAGCTACAGCACAGGACACGGAGGAAGCTCTGTGCTCCCATCAAGGTGTGTGTCTCTGAAGCCCAGGGGGACCATTCGCCGTGTCCTGTTGCTCGGAGTCAGGATAGACTGAATGACAGAGGTGTGAGTCTGCTAGTTGCTTATTTGTTTTGAAAACATCCGATGCAAAAATGTAGAGTGCACATGTACATGTATCACTTCTCCTGTCTAATGAGCCAGTAAACTATTGTAAAGAAAACATATGCATGCACCCATGTATGCACATATCTGAGGTAAGTAAAAAAAATAGTTAAATCAAAGAAACCTTTGTTAAACAAAATGTCAAGATCTGAAACTATTCTGTCTCAAGATATCCTCCCTCTAGGTTTCCACACTTTTAAAGTTTTCCACACCCTTCCAAAAAGAAGTGGTTGTGATTCAACCATTTCAGGAGAGCGCACATGATCAAGAATTGCTTGTCCGGAAGGAATAGAATCAAGCTGTGCTTAAGGGGCCAGGGATTGTTCATTCAATCAGAAAACAGGTAAAACTCTAGGACTCACTTGTCACTGCAGAGAAATGTGACAGACAGCTAACTGTACATCTCACAAACCGATAGGTATACATGCCTACTCCAAAGAGAAGTGTTCCAATGACATGTAGAAATTATTGAACAATATCACCAACATCAAATTCAAGTAAACTATGTTGAAGATCATTAAAAGGAGTAGCACCTATATATAAAGACGGAGCTGCCTCAGAGAAGAGGTTAGGAGGGTTTTCCTTGCAGATATAAGAATGGTTCTTGATTGAAATACTAGAAAGATGTTTATCTGTGCTTTATTCAAGGGCATTCAATTGTATTTATCATTACAATTAATGAGTAATGTTGCAAAGAGTGGGAATTCCAGAACCCTGAATTACCCTCAGTGTGAAACCTGTACCATGGGGAGGTTCCTATACACCAAGAGAACTTGGTTCCAAAAGTACAAAAAATACTACCTGGTGTGAAGTCAGGAAAGGTGTGTGTCAGAGCGGTCCCCTCTTATACACATATGCAATGTGTATGTAACGCAAATAATCAGAGAAGCTGGATTACATTAAAAATTGCATCAGGATTAGAGGAAGTCTTCACAGTCTACAATATGCAGATGACCCAACCTGGCCTGCTGAAAGTGAGGAGGATCTGAAGCACTTGCTGATGAAGATCAAGGATTGCAACCATTGGGATGGATTAGAACTCAAGGTCAAGAAAACACAATCCCCACAACTGGCCCAATAGGTAGCATGATGACAAACTGAGAAAAGATTAAGGTTGTCAAGTATTTGTCTTGCTTGAATCCTCCACCTGTGTGACTAGAAGCAGCAGCTGAGAGCTCAAAGATACATTGGATACAATAGATCTGCTGCACATGTCAAAAGCAAAACTGTTATTTTGAGAAGCAAAATGCGCCTCACCCAAATCATAGTTTTTTGAATCACCTCCCATGCATGGCAAAGTTGGACATTGAATAAGGAAGACAGAAGAAGAATCAATGCATTTGAATTATGGGTTGGTGAAAAATATAGAAAGTACCATGAACTGCCAAAATAACCAATAAATCTGTCTGAGAAGAAAAATAGCCATACTGTTCCTTAGAGGTAAGGATGATGAGACTTTACTTCATGTCCTTTAGTCAAGTTATCAGGAGAGGCCAGACCCTGGAGAAGAACATCATGCTGGGTAAAGTTGAGGGGCAGCAGCCAAGCCGAAGGTCCATGGTGAGATGGATAGACATGGGGACTGCAACACACATGCAAACATGAGAACAGTGGAGAGGGTGGCACAAGACTTTGTTCTGTTTTCTTTGTGTGCTCTGGTTTGCTGTACCGGGGGTGGCTGTGAGTTGGAACTGACTCAACAACACAATGAGGCTTCAAAATCAAACAGTAAACACTAGGCATCAGATAAAACCAGAAATGACAAATACTATTGTTGTAGCAAACTCTCAAGGGATGGTGAGAACAACTGGCTAGGATATGGCAAATATAAAAGGGACAAGGAAGTTAAGGTTACCAATATCTACCTGCAAAGGAGGTGGAAGGAGATCATCTAAAAATTGACCATAAATAAGTGAAGCGAGCGTACTGCCCCCGAGTCAGGTCAGACTCAGACTCACATATAGAACAGGGACGAACTACCCCCATGGGGTGGAGTGTGTAACTCTTTACCGAGCTAGAAATACTTGTCATTGAGTGACAGGTGTTTCACACTTCTAACCTCATGGTTAGCAGCTAAAGCCATAGCCAAAGCAAGTATATTATTTATCCTTATGAAAGTAATGAAAAGAGCTGAGCCCCGGTGGCGTGGTGGTTGTGCGTGGGACTGCGGCCCACTGGGATGGAGGTTCAATTCCAGCTCATATGAGCAAAGGTTGAGCCTCCTACTCCCACCACCAGAGGGCAGTGTTGCCTAAAAAACTAAAAAAAAAAAAAAAGTAATGAAAAGAGGGGTTGCATCTAGTATGTGTGTAGTGCTCCAAATACTCCAAGCATCATCACAACAATCCTCTGAGGAAAGAAGTATACTAATCCACATTTTGAAACTGACAAAAAAGGGACCCAGATAGATTCAATACATTGCTTAAGGTCACACAGCTGATGAGAGGTGGATCTGGGTTTCTGGGAGCTATTCTCTTAAGTATTATGCTAAATACGGTCTATTTATATAACTTTATAAAGAGCTGGAAGGGAAGTGTGGGGTGTGGTGTAAAGGAATTGAATGGTCAACTAAAATCAATATTTTAAATTGATGAAACTAGAAGTGATAAGAGATAAGGAGCCATTGCCCAAACAAGCCCAAAAACAGTTCCATGTGGTTTGCTTTCTGGAACAGCACTGTGAGTGGGTAGATTTGTCCTTTTCTCTTATCAAGTCTTCTATACTATTAGTAGATCTCATGAATAATAACTTAGCTTAAACACTTTAAAAGGCATAGAATCACAACTTATCTGAAGTCAAGTGTGGGGGGAATAAGAGTGGTGGAAGACAATGATACATAAAAATTGTGGGTTATTCTTGGTTTGAGTTTTTGTATACTTTATATGAAAAGATCATCTCAAACATGAGAAGGCAAATCCCTTCCCAGTTTGGGTGGGGATGTCTGACTTGATTCTGGCAAAGAAAGCCTGTCCGTCCTCAAAACAAGTCTTGGGAAGCCAATTTTTACATTGGTTTCCAGTCTAGGAAATTGAGGGAACTTGAATAATAGGAAGAATTCTTAAGCACTAACAGCCACAAAAGGCCTTGCAAATCAAGAACAGAAATGAGTGTGTACTGTTGTTTTTTCCCCTCTGCAAGCAGAGAGCCTCTCTTCAAAGATGAGCATGAGCTGACTGCCTAGGTGGTTCAACTTAATAACAAGAAAGGAGACTGTATTCTTCTAGGTGTTGCTGGACAGATTCTGGTGATGTGATCCTCTATAAATTATCTTTCTGTAGCTCATTCTGTTCATTTGGAAACTACTTTTTAGTCCTGGTGTCAAATGACTCACCAACTGTTAGAAATTCATATCAGTATATGAAATTCGGTACATTAACAGCTAAGATAACAAATAGGTATAATAAAATATAATAGCCAAAACCCAAACCAAATCCACTGCCATCAAATTGATTCCCAGTGATTCTTTAGGACAGAGTAGAATGGACCCATAAAACTGACTAGATTGTAATTAGTTTCCAAAACAGACTGCCACCACTCTCTCCAGTAGAGTCTCAGGTGGGTGCACCCTACTAACTTCCAGCTTAGCAGCTAAGTACCATTGCAGCAGGAAGGCCCCAGCTAAGGGACAAGTCAGTTCTGACTCACAGTCACCCTTCTCTGTACAACAGAACAAAAATACTTTGTACAACCGAAGAGCCAAAGGAAATGCTGCCCAGTCTAGCACCATCCTCACGGTGGTTCTTATGTTTGAGCTCATGGTTGCAGCCATGGTGTCAGACTGTCTCCTCAAGGACCTTCCTCTCTTTGGCAGTCCTTCTATTGTGCCGGACATGCCATCCTTCTCCAGGGCTTGACCTCTCCTGATAACATGTCCAAACTACAAGAGATGTAGTTACCTCATCCTTGCTTTCAAGAAGCATTCGATCTACAATTCTTCCAAGACAGATTTTTTGTTCTTCCAGAAATCCATGGTTCGTTCGTGCTTTCTTTCTTTCTCTTTACCAACACCATAATTCAGACGTAACAATTCTTCTTCAGTCTTCCCCATGGAAAGTCCAACTTTCACATGCATATGCGGCAGTTGAAAGAACCAGGGCTTGGTGCTGGCACGACTTAGTTTTAAAAGGGACATACATGCTCTTCAACACGTTGAAGAGGCCTTGTGCAGCAGATGGACCCAATTCAATATGCTTATGTTTTATGTCTTGCCTGCTGCTTCCGTGAGCATGAATTGTGGATCGAAGCAAGATGAAACCTTTTTTATTATTATTCATTTTATTGGGGACTCATACATCACTCATCACAATCGATATATACATGTAGTGTGCCCAGCATGTTCGCCTGTCGACTGCCATCATCATCCTCAAACTATTTGCTTTTCACCTGAACTTTCGACATCAGCTTTTCCTTCTTTCCCCTCCCACCCCGTTCCCCTCTTCCCCACCAACTCTTGTTTTTTTATAAAATTTTTTTTCATATCTTGCACTGCCCATATCTTGTGTATCTCCCCTCACACACTCCTTTGCTCTCCGTCCTCCAGATAGGAAGTTATGTATAGTTCCTTGTAATCAGCTCCCCCTCTCTACCTAACAAGATGAAATCTTGGAAAATTTCATTCTTTCTATCTTTATCATCATGTTACCTACTGGTCCAGTTGTGAGGATTTTGTTTTATTTTCAAGAATGTTTATTAAATTCTTAACTGGGACAAGAAGTGTAGGAAAAAGACAAAGATATATTAACCAGATTACAGCGACCATTAGCACCAGATCATAATCTTGTCAAAGAGTTTGCTGCTATACAGGACTTTACAAACGACATGAGAAGTCATGGAAAACACAGAAAAGCATAGTTCACAGCATATCAATACATCATAGCTACTACTGCACTGGGGCTGCATCTCTGATTGGGATAAATAGGTTGTGGTAGACAGTAGAATTTGCAAGATTGGTCCAAGGGTCTCCTCAAGGCAGTCAGGGAATGACTCATGTTTATGTGACCCTCCAGATGCTCATCTCCATCAGGGACACATCCAGAGAAGCCCTCAAGGGAGACTGCCCCTCCCTGCATTGGTCAGGTGGGTAGAAGGAAAGCCCTTTCCAATGCATTATGTCTGACAGCAAGACTAGTCACACTCGTGGTTCAGAGGGAATGTTCAGGGGGAATTCAGTGGTGACGTAATCCATGTGAGGACACTGAAAAAGGATTTTGGAATTTAACTGTCATCGGTTACCTTCTCCGAACCAGGCCCTTAGAATTTAAACTGTCCTATAATTCCCCTCCTTTGATTATGCGTTTTAATTTATATAATGAATTTATTACCATTTTATTGCAATGTATAAATTCTCATTCACTACCATCAAGTCAATGCTGACACACAGCGACCCCTCTGTGTGTTTCCTAGACAGTAACTGTTCACAGGAGTAAAAAGCCCAGTCTTTCTCCTGAGGAGCTATTGGTAGTTTTGGATATTAATATATTAATTTATATAATGAATTTATAATCACTGGGTCACACAATCTAGTGCACTCCTTCAATGTCTGTTTAGGTGTCACCCACTTCAATGCCAGATAGTTTGGGGGGAAATCCTATAAGCCCCCAGACATTATTCTTTTTTAAAAATCATTTTATTAGGGGTGCATACAACTCTTATCACAATTTATATATATATATATATATATATATATATACATACATTGTATAGCAAGCATATTTGTACATTTGTTGCCCACATCATTCTTAAAACATTTGCTTTCTATTTAAGTCCTTGGCATCAGCTCCTCATTTTTCCCCCTTCTCTCCCTGCTGCCCCCTCCCTCATGAGCACTTGATAATTTATAAATTATTATTATTTTGTCTTATCTTACGCTAACAATGCCTCTGTTCACCCACTTCCCTATTGTCCATACCCCAGAGAGGAGGTTATATGTAGATCCTTATAGTCGGCTCCCCCTTTCTATTCCACCTTCCCCCAACCCTCCTAGTACCACCACTCTCACCACTGGTCATGAAAGAATCATTTGTCCTGGATTCCCTGTTTCTGATTCCTATCTGAACCAGTGTACATGCTCTGGTCTAGCCAGATTTGGAAGATCGAATTGATATCATGATAGTGGTGGGGAAGAAGCATTGAAGAACTAGAGCAACGTTGTATGTTTCATCATTGCTACACTGAACCCTGACTGATTCATCTACTCCCCCTTCTGTAAGGAGAAGTCCTATTAACTACAGATGAGCTTTGTGTCCCCAATTTGTACTCCCCCTCATTTACAATGATGTAATTTTTAATTCTTTAATGCCTGACACCTGATCCCTTCACACCCTTGTGGTCACACAGTCTGGTGTGCTTCTTCCATGTGACCTTTGTTGCTTCTGGCCATGTGTTTACCTTCAAGCCTTTAAGACTCCAGACAATATATCATTTGATAGCCAGGTACCATCAGCTTTCTTCACCACATTTGCTTGTGCAGACACTTGACTTCAGCAATCATGTCAGCAAAGTAAGCATCATGGAATGCCAATTTAATAGAACAAAGTGTTCTTGCATTGAGGAAATACTTGAGTGGAGATACAATATTCGTCTGCTGCCTTAATACTAAGCATATAAATATATGCATGTAGATCTATTTCCCCTAATCATATATAAATATTTTACCTATGTACATGCCTGTATTTAGACTTCTATAAACACCTTTTGCCTCCTACTTCTTTTCTCTTGTCCCATTATCATGTTGATTTGGCTTCATTTGCCTTCATTTGGCTTTCAGTAATTTCTCTCAGTTACATTACCCTTGATCAATCCCTACTAGGCATTTCACCACCCTGCTTGCCATTGATTTGGGGTCATTTGTTGTTCCCTTGTCCCTGAGTTGGTCAATACCACCTCCTTTCCTCTGTCTCTCTTTCTCCCATGTCCATCTGGAACCATCAATCCTGTTGTTTTCTCCTCCAGACTGTTCATCCAATCCATCTAGATAGACCTGCCGAGATAATAATAAGCACAAAAAAACAAAACATAGCAAGACAACATGACAAAAGAAAGCAAAACAACAACAAAACCAATACCCAGAAAAATTTTATAAATAAGGGAAAAAAATTAGAATAATAATATGAAAAATTTGGAGTACTGTGTAATTATCCTTGTAATTTCATTAGGGTCTGTTGTAATGTCCCCTCTTTCATCTCTCACTCTTGCTATTGAAATTTGTTCCCTCCTTTCTTTGGTTAGGTTTGCCAGTGGCTTGTTGATTCGGTTTATCCTTTCAAAGAACCAACTTTAAAAAAATTTTTTTTCCATAGTTTTCTCATTTTCCCTCTCCCAAATCTCAGCTCTGATTTTTGTTATTCTTTTTCTTTTGCTACTAGTAGAATTGTTCTATTGACTCTGCTTTGGTTGTTGCAAATTTTGTGCCAGCATGTCGATCATGAGACTCTCTTCCTTTTTCAGGTGTGCATGGATTGCAATGAAACCTCCTTTGATAGCTGCCTTTGCTGTGTCCCATTCATTCTGGTATTTTGTGTTTCCATTCTCACTGGCATGTAGAAATTTCCTCATTTCATCTCCGATCTGGCCCAGTATGCATTCCTTTTGCTGTAGTTACTCATCCTCCAACTATTTGCTCTTGTTTTATTCATTTTCATTTTGTTGATTTCCAGACTTATGGCAAAGGGGTCACAGAGAGAGATCTGTATGATATCATGTGTTTAAATGTTTGTAGATTCACCTTATGACCCAGCATGTGGTCTATCTTCAAATATGTGCCATGTGGGCTTGAAAAAATGTGGATTTTTTTTTTTTTTTGTATTTGGATGAAAATCTTTGTAGATATCTATCAAGTCAAACTGTCTAATTGTAGTGCTTAGATCTCTAGCTTCCTGGTTGAGTTTCTTTCCCTGTGATCTATCTTTCTGAAAGAGCGATATATTTATGCCACCCACTATAATTGTTGAACTTTTGATTCCTTTTCTTCGTTTTTTGGACTGTTTGGTTGACATATTCAGTGGATCTCACATTCGGGAATGTATGTTTAAAATGCTCATTGGTTCTTTGTCTATCGTTTCCTTCAGCATTATATAGTGTCCCTCATTTCTCTTTATGTTGGAAATTGAGGTCAATTTTATCTGAGATTAGGATTGGTACCCCAGCTTTTTTTGAATTGCTGATCGTTTGGTATGCCTTTCTCCAGCCTTTGATTCTCAGCCTATTTTTGTCTGTAGACTTGAGATGTGTCTCCCGTATTCCCCAAATTGATGGGCCATATTTTCTAAACCAGTCTGTTAACCTCAGTCTTTTAATATCTGGGTTCAGTCCATTGATACTCAGAGTTATTATCTCTATCTGTGGACTCTGTGGTGTAATCTTATACCTTTTGTGTTGGGTGTTTCCCTACCTCCCTTTCTTTTTGGTGTCTTGTGCATGTGTATGGGAGGGTGGATCATCTGTGACTTTTTTCTACCCTTAAGCCAATGCTCTCTTGGGGGCTGTTTTCTCTTTGTTTCTTTCTGTGTTAGGTTGTTCTATATGGTGGTCTCTTATATAAGCTTGGTTACTGCTGTTCTTTTGTCCAATCTGGATCAGCAAGGACCTTCTGCCCATACTGGGTCAGCAAGGGCTGGATTTTTTCTAACATATTCTTTGAGTTTTTCCTTGTCTGGGAAGACTCTTGTCTAGCTTGATAAATAATTTGGCTGGGTAGAGTAATCTTAAGTTGGTGTTTTTTCCTTCAATTTTTGGAATATATTACCCTACTCTCTCCTCTTCTTCATAGTGTCTGCTGATAGGTCTGAGCTTATTCTTTTTTGTTTGTTTGTTTGCTTTACTTTTTGAGCATCACTGCCCTCTGGTGGCCATGGGAGCTACCCAGCCTTGCTCCTGGAGAGCTGCTGCTGGATTTGAATTGCCAATCCCATGTGCAGCAATCCCGCACTCAACCACTACGCCACTGGGGCTCAGCCCCGGTCTGAGCATATTCTTATTTGCGAATCTTTAGATGTGATTGCTTGTTTTTCCCTGCTGCTCTCATGATTTTCTCCTTTTCCTCAAAGTTGGATAGTTTAACTACTATGTGTCTTGATGACTTCTTTGGGGGATTCAGTCTAGCTGGTGTTTTTTTAACTCCCGGAATGGTTTTCTGGTTTTCATTCATTAAGCTGCAAAAGTTTTCCTCCAAGAATTCTCTCACCATTGTTGCAGATGACTTCTTTGTTTTGTCTTTCTCTAGGAGTCCAATTGTTCTGATGTTGTTCCTTTTTTAGAGCATCAGACATAGCACTTGGGTTTTCTTCAGCTTCTCTGATGATCTTATTAGATTTTTGTTCATATTTGTTAAAGACCTCTTGGCTATCCTCTAGGTCACTGGTGTGGTTTTCTACTTCCCCCAGTCAATTTGTGGACTCCATGGGTCTGCTACTGATTTTTGTTATCTCATCCCTAAGCTTTTGTATTTTCTTTTGGTGTATGTACTTTATCTCCTCTATAATTCCATCCCTTTTCTGTATTGTTTCTCTAGTATCTTCTGAAAATTACTTTCTATGGCAGATCAATGTCTTCTGCTTCTATACATGTCGTTAGATTCAGTATATCTTTGGCCATTGTCTTTTGTTTCTTCTGGTTTTTGGTTGAGTTTGTTGGGCTGATTGATGTTTATGTTACATTGTTTTAGAAGAGCTGTAGGTGCCGTGTTTCAAGAAGTCAAAGAGCACTGACTGTCTTTGAGACACTCATAAGAATGCTTCTTAAAACTGCCTGTGGCTCATTTCACTATGGAATTGGCCTACCACTTTATCCTGCTGTGAGCTCACTCTTTCCCTAGCCAACCAATGTTCTGTTATTTGGAGGGCAAGTTGGATAGTCTTTTCAGGGAACACTGGTTGGGTTGTTGTGGACCCACAAGGATGGTGTTGCACTGCATGATCTCACAAGAAGCCATGATGGTGTGCCCCATGGCAGCTTGGGGCACTGCAGAGGGTGTGCAGGGATATTCACTGCAAAGGGAGTGCCACAGAAGGCTCCACAAGGATGGTGTTGCACTGCATGATCTCACAAGAAGCCATGATGGTGTGCCCCATGGCAGCTTGGGGCACTGCAGAGGGTGTGCAGGGATATTCACTGCAAAGGGAGTGCCACAGAAGGCTGTGGGGTTGTCTGTCTTTGTGTAGAGCACCGCAAATGGTGGGAAGAATTGCCCTGGTCAGGTAGATTGCTGCGGAGGTTGGGCAGAGGTTCCCACACCAGTGTAGAACATTGGTGAGTGTTGGTTGGCCCAGCTGCTTCAGGCCATGTGAGAGGACTCCACAGATATATAGGAGCTCCCCCAGCCACACAGGCAAGAATTTCCAGGAAAGAAGTTGTGCAGAATCCCCTAGTAGAGAAGGGCAGACTTCCCCAGCCTGGACTACGCTGCACAGAGTGGAGCTTTCTCAGCTGGGCGGAGCAAGCATAAATGTCCTAGGCTAAGGGGAGTGGTCTGGAGGTCCACAGTGGCCTGTGAGAGAGAATGGAAGAGTCCAAGAGGAAAAACAAAGAACTAAACTTGCTGACACTGGGAGTGGGGTGGGGAGAAGAGATGGAAACAAAAGTGACAGTACAGCTGAGCCCTGATTTTCTGGTCATGGGGCTGCAAGGGTTTAATCCCTGCCCTGAGTCAGTGGCAAGCTGGGGCTCTGTAACATAAAACCCCTGTGCTGGCTCCAAATGATCCTGGCTTTATTGAAGACAGTGGTCAGGCTAAGGTCAAACCCTGCGGTAAGCCAAAAGCCCCCAGCCCCTCAAAACCGTGTGGATCTGTGCCTGCTTATCTCTATGAGGCTCCTCCTTGACCCAGCAGTGTGGAATTTCCCTCTTAGTCACTCTCCTGGGTTGATTTCTATGGAATTCCTCTGATACGTGTTACTCAGTTGCCATCTTCCAGGCAGTTCCCCCCGGACATTGTTCTAAATGATAACTGGGCACTTCTCTTTGCTACAGCACCCATATCTTCAGGGATCACTTTACACTGAGTTGCAACCCTTAGAGAAAGCTGTGGTCTCTGATCTTTATCAGCAAGTGCTTCAAGCCCTCCTTGGCATCAGCAAGCAAGGGTGTCCCTGCACATGACAGCGGGTTCACAAGGCTTCCTCCAATTCTGACGCCACGTTTATCTAACTGGACACCTCATTAGGCCACACACATTATTTCACTGTGATATTTTAATCATGGTTGAGAATACATGTTCAGGAGAAAGATGATGCTATTTGCTCCCATAAAGATTTATAAAGTCTTTGAAACCCTATTCAGAGCTGACATGAGTGTGGAGTGACACAGTGGGCTGGACTGTTTGTTAGCCACAAGGACAGCCCTTTGAAACCCTAAGTCACTCCATGGGAGAGTGAGAAGTGGGGCTTTCTACTCTGGCAGGGGTTTTCAGTATTGGAAACTCACAGGGGCA
This sequence comes from Nesogale talazaci, assembly GCA_004026705.1. Classification (NCBI taxonomy): domain Eukaryota; kingdom Metazoa; phylum Chordata; class Mammalia; order Afrosoricida; family Tenrecidae; genus Nesogale; species Nesogale talazaci. The sequence goes on from PVJH01006694.1 coordinate 22,181, forward strand.
GTTGTGCTCTGCCCTCTAGGGGTTGACTTGAGAGGAGCCTGACTCCACTCCATGGCAGTGGCCTGGGAGTCATGTGTGTTGTGACACTGCCATCTAGTGGTGATTGTGTGAGAGATCTTTGACTGATCTGCTGAACATGAATTTTGAGGTTTGTACATGTGTGTTCTCTTTCTTAGTCTGCACCACAGTGCCTTCTGAAACCTAAGTCAAAAAAACATTTTTCTAATGAAATGATGTTCATGTCTGCATAACAAATCTACCAATCTACATTGTGGGAAGCTCACCGAGTTCTGATCTCATCGATAGTAATCTTTATTAAGTTTTCTTAGTATGTCAACACCCAGAAAGTTTAAAGGAAAAGTTCACTCAGTAGGTTGTCTGCGAGATTTAAAGATCAATGGATATAAGGAACATATTATAAACTCAGAAAATGTCCTGTAGCCTGTATTAAGAGTTGAGAAAGATGGGATTCCTCTTTACCCAATGGATCACAGGAGACTCCAGCCTCAGCTCAGAATTGCATGCCATTTTACCTGTGAATCCATGAGAAAGTAAAAGACATCCCCAGGGGCCTGAAGAAAAGAAAGCGCTGAAATAAGAGTGATAAACAAGTTTTAGCGTCAGACCTATCCCAGGGGCACTTGCCGATTCCATAATGGTTTTCCCAAATGTAGGAGACAAGTCTCAGATCGGGGTAGGAATGAATATATTTGCATAAAAGAGAAAGCTTCAAAAGACTAGACAAATAACTGGAGAGAAGAAAGGGTGATGTTAGAGTTAACATTTGGCTAGAAGAAAAAATTGAGAAGCCTCTTTACTGGAATTGAAACTCAAATATTTACTCATCTGGTAAACTAAGGAGAGGCCATTATTTCAACTAGAAAAAAATGGAGCTATCATTAATGATAATGTTGAAAGCTTCAAGTGAGGATGACCCAGGGAGGGCCAGCCCAGAAAGGTTGGTGTGAGATCCACAGTAGACGTCTAATGGAAAGGCTTCCGTGGCAGTTAGGGATCCCTGGTGGTATAGAGAGTAGGCCTAAGGCTGCAAGCTCAGCAGTCTGAAGTCACCAGCTGCTCTGTGGGAGAAAGACAGAACGTTCTACTCCTGAAAACAGTTACAATCTTGGAAACCCATGGGGGCGGGGTGGGGGGGGGTGTCGCTATGAGCCAACATTGAATCAATAGCAGCGAGTTTTTATTTTAATAGGCGTGTGTTGGTCTGGGGAGACTAGAGAACCAAATTCATAGGCATATGTGTATAAGAAAGAGCTATATATCAGAGAGTAATAGTACATTAAAACCACCCCAGCCCAGTCCAGATCAAATCCATAAGTCTGATATTAGCACATACGTCCCATACCAATCTAAAAAGTCCTCTTCAGACTCATGAAACACATGCAATGACGCCGAAGGCAGGAAGATCACAGGCCAGTGGGTGGGAAGTCTTGTGGATCCAGTGGTGGTAGAAACATCTCAGCGCTGGCAGGGGTCTCCGAGTGGTTCCTGCAGCTTCCAGGGCTCTGACTGCATCAGGGTAGCTCACGTGGCTTCTCGTCAGAAGCGACGCAAGGAGTGAGTTTGTGTTCCACTTCCAGGTGGAACTATCTCCTTAGTACCTCCAAATGAGGTCATCAAGGTACGACCTGATTGACAAGACTCCAATCCTCTCTTAATCCTCAAATTGACAACAGATTGTGTAACCACCACAGGCCGTTAGGGATATCACTGAATTTCAACAGAGAAAGAGACACTTGGGAATAAGTCATCTGTATAACAACTCTAAAAACTGACAGAGACCATCAAGGCAATATGAGTAGATGAAGAAGAGGTCCAAGCACTTAGTTCTGGAACACTCCACGATCAAGAAATCAAGTTGGCCAGCAAAACCTAGCAAGGACAATGGAAAGAGGGGAGTACCCTGGATGTAGGAAGGAACAAGACTGAAAACATAAGGAGTAGTGAGACGTGAACTCATTCAAATTAGCACCATAAGACAATATATTAAAACACTTATTATAATGGATAAAATAAGAAATTAAAATGGTATGGTAAAAGCCCATGAAAATGAGTAGGCTGCATATATATATCATGGGTGTAAAAAAGCCTTTGTTTTAATTATAAAAGATAAATAATAAAAATAAGGGGATGTGACACATTATCATAATCTTTTTCAACAGTTTCATGGGCATATAATTAACAAATCATACAAGCCAATAGCTTAATCACATCAAGAAGAGTTGTACAATCCTCACTGCAATCGCTTTCAGAACATTTTTCTCATCCTTGACCTCATTGTTGTCAACTCCCAACTTCCCATGCCAAACCTGCAAATGACATTGATCCAGTTACTGTCTTTATAAATTTATCTACCCAGGACTTCAGATACATAAAACATTTGTTTTAAAAAAAACAACAAGGAAAACAAAGTAAAACAGGTTAAAAACAACTGGAAAAAAAGCAGAACTTAATAAAAACTTGAACAATTTTAAGTGGGTCATAAGGGAGATCAAATAACAGAGGCTTACAATTTAACCTAACTGCATCTGCAAAGGTCCACTTTACAATGTACTCTTCATGTGAGCACAAGCAAGAGTATTTACATCTCTGATCCATGGTTGGAGGGGATTTACCAGAGGCTTCATCTATATGCGTTTCCCCTTCCCTTTTTCGTTAATGGAAACCCCTTTAAAATGGGTCAAAAGGGAGATCAAATGATAAGATCTGTCATTTGACCTAACTATATCTGCCATGATTAACTTAACAAAGTTCCCTGATAACAGGAATATTCATATCCCTCAATTATAATTGGAGGAGATTCTCCGGAGGCTTAATCTATGCGTGGATCCTACAAATGGATTTAAGGCTTCCACTGTCATCTTTAGTCTTCTGCAAACTGAGTGTTCAATATGTAACCTCTGAAGCCATCCCTCCCCTCATTTAGATTTGGATTATGTTGTATACAATCTTTAAATCATATAAGGTGGTGTGATTCTTCATGTGGACTTAGCTGATACCACACTTAGATAGCTGCATGCTTCAAACAAGCATATCTATTAGGTGGTATTGCTATTTATTCATTACTTTTAATCTAATGAGTCTGGGCATAGTATTTAATCATGCTTGCATTTAACACATTAAGATGTCTAACAAGAACTCTAAAAGCACAACGAAGTCTAAAGAAAGAGTGTTGCCTTCCAAAGTACCTTTATTGTGTGTGGATGTGCAAAAATAGTTTTATTAGCATATAACACATATATCATACAATTAGTGATTCGATTATATTAAGAGGAGTTGTACAATCATCACCACAATCAACTTTAGAACATTTCCTTCCCATACGCATTGATGGCTACCTATTTTCCCCCTATCTCCACTGCCATGCCTCAAGGGCATTTATTATTTTTCAAAATCATTTTATTGGGTGCTCTTATAGCTCTTTTCACAACTCAAACATACATCCTTTGTGTCAAGGACATTTGTACATATGTTTTCATCATCATTTTCAAAACAATATTTCTACTTGAGCACTTGATATCAGCTCTTTTGGCCTCTCCCCCTCCCTTTCCCATGAACCCTTGATAATTTATAAATTATTATTTTTTTCATGTCTTGCACAACCGCTCTCTCCCTTCATCTACTTTTCTGTTGTTCATTGCCCTGGGAGGAGGTTATATGTCAATCGCTGTGATCGATTCCCCCTCCCACCTTCCCCTTATCCTCTTGGTATCTCTACTTTCATTTATTGGTCTTGAGGGGTTTATCTGTCCTGGATTCTCAAGTGTGATGAAGAAAGCTGATGGTGCTCGGCTATTAAAATAATAGCATTTGAGGTCTTAAAGGCTTAAAGATAAACAAGCGACCATCTAGTTCAGAAGCAACCAAGCCCACTAACCTGTAGTATCATAAGGTGTCCATGGGATCAGGTATCAGGCATCAAAGACACAGAACAAAACCATATCAATGTGAAGGAGGGGGCAGAGTGGAGACCCAAACCCCATCTGTAGACAATTGGACGTCCCTCACAGAAGGGTCACACACATATCGATATAAGGAAAGGGTTTATATACAAAAGGAATGTGACACTGAGAAGGCATTCCAGCCCAGTCCAGCTCAAGGTCATAAGTCCGATATTAACTCATATGCCCGAAATCAGTCTATAAAGTCTCCTTCTGACTCATGAAGTCACAGGTCAGTGGGTGCAGAATCCCGGCAAGGGTCTCCACATGGCTCCTGGCTTCCAGGGCTCAGGGTCCATCAACAGCAGAAGCAACTCATCACTAGCAGAGGTCTCCATCTGGCCGCCCCAGCTTCAGAGATCTGACTCAATCAGGGCAAAGCCGTGTGGTCTCTCTGCCGGCTCCTCCAGCTTCTCAGATGCTGCTATCTTATCTTGTCTGTCATTCATCGTCTCTGAAACTAACTCTCAACAACTGGGGGAGATAGCTTCTCATCTTTACAAGGGAAATATCGTGAGATTTCCCAGAAGTCTCAGGAGAAAGCCATGCCCACATAGAGAGGCCTCATTGGCTACTCAATGGCTACCTCCAGATTAATAGGCTAGACTCCACCCCTACATTTCAATCATGAAATTAAAATAAGCACATGACTGCCACAGTCAGGATGCAGTATGGCACTGGTGAAACATACAACTTTCTCTGGTTCTTTAATGCTTCCTTCCCACCACTGTCATGACCCCAATTCTACCTTATAAATCTGGCTAGACCAGAGAATGTTCACTGTTACACACAAGCTTTTAAGGCTGCAGATACAAGCTTTCTGGGTTCCAGACACCATCTAGTTCCTTCATCACACCTGTTACAGCACCATATCTTCAATGACCTCTTCATGAGGGCTAAGTCTGAAGAACTATTTGTTCTTAGATTGAGACTAGACTTAAGTGCAAGTCCCAAATTCATTCATGCATATATGTCTCTGGTTCGACTTACCAACATCGTTGTCATGTTATGCTAGAGAACATTATTAACCCCTGGGGTATCACTTCCACTGTCATCATGTCTAGACGGACTCACAGTGAACCTATAAGGCAGGAAAAAACTGCTCTCGTGAGTCTCTGAATCTGTTAAGGTTCACAGAAGCAGAAAAGCTCATCCTTCCTCTGCAGAGCGGACTGGTGGTTTCGAACTGTCTACTTATAGATAAGCAGCCCAATCTATAACCACTATGGTAGTTACATAATCTGGTGTCAGTTTGGGATTTGAGAGGATTAAAAATGAAGAAGTGTATTCTAGTCTGTCAATCAGGTCATAACCAATGAGGGCTCTGTGTAGGCATGGCCTTCTGAGAATTCTGGCAACTCCAGTATTTCCTCCTTGGACACAGGAGACACACTCTCTCTTCACTCACTCCCTTGGAAACTCTCTAGTGACAAGACTTAAGACTTACTCTCTGAGAGACACTTGACTGACAAGATATACTAGATACATGGCACTATGCTGACAGACCCTGTGACCTGGGAACTGGAGAAGCCATGTGGAGACCCCTATCAGTGCTGACATGCTTCTACTACCACTGACCTGTGACCATCCTGTATAGGGCATCACTGCATGTGTTTTGTGAGTCTGAAGAGGATCTTAGAGGTTGTTATCAGACATATGGATTGATATTGGACTTATGGAGTTGGTCTAACTAAGATGTTTTTTCTCAATATTCAACAGCTCTTATATATAAAGCTCTTTCTTATACACATATGAATGTCTATGGATTTGTTTCTCTAGTCTGCCCAGACTAACACAACACTATGCATTGATAATGTAATTAATATAGCCAATAGTATAGAATTTTTAAAAGCTAGTTTTTTAAAAATCATTTTATTGGGGGCTTTTATAGCTCTTATGACCGTCCATACATACATATATTGTGTCAAGCACATTTGTACATATGTTGCCATCATCATTTTCAAAAATTTTTTCTACTTGAACCCTTAGAATCAGTTAATTTCCACCCTCCCCCACCCTCCACATAAATCCTTGATAATTTCTAATTTTTTTCATGTCTTACACCAACCACTCTGTTCCTTCACCCACTTTTCTGTTGTCCATTCCCCTGGGAGGGGGTTATATGTTGAACATTGTGATCAGTTCCCCCTTCCTTCCCCTACCTTTCCCTATCCCCTCCTATTATCACTACTCTCATTATTGGTCCTGAGGGGTTTGTCTGCCCTGAATTCCCTGTGTTGTGAGCTCTTCTCTGTACTAGTGTACATACTCTGATCTAGCTGGACTTGTAAGATAAAATTAGGGTCAAGATAGTGGGGGATAAGAAGCATTAAATAACTAGAGGAAAGTTGTCTGTTTCATCAGTGCTATATTGTACCCTGACTTGCTCATTTCTTCCTGTGACCCTTCTGTAAAGGGATGTCCAATTGTCAACAGATGGACTTTGGATATTCATTCTGTAGCCCACCCCCCTCATCTATATTGATATGATTTTTTTTGTTCTATATCTTTGATGCCTGATACCTGTTCCCATCAACACCTCATGATCACATGGGCTGGTGTGCTTCCTCCATGTGGAATTTATTGCTTCTCAACTAGATGAGTACTTGTTTATCTTCAAGCCTTTAAAACCTCAAATGCTATATCTTTTGATAGCTAGCCACCATGAGCTTTCTTCATCACATTTGCTTATCTTCCCATTTTGTCTTCAGTGATCATGTCAGGGAAGGTGAGCATTACAGAATCCCGGGTTATTAGAACAAAGTGTTCTTGTGTTGAGGAAATACTTGAGTTGAGACCCAATGTTCATTTGCTACCTTATTACTTAACATATAAATATATGTACATAGAGCTATTTCTCTATTGCCATAGATAAATATATTTACATATGTACATGCCTATATTTAGACCTCTATAAATATTCTTTGCCGCCTAGTTCTTTCCTCTATTTCCTCTTACTTTCCACTAGTCCCACTATCATGCTCAGCCTTCATTTCGGTTTCAGTAATTCCTCTGAGCTACATTGCCCTTGATCTAGCCCCCCAGGCATCCTACACCCCTCTCATTATCTATTTTAGATCACTTGTTGTTCCCTTGTCGCTGGGTTTGTTGAAAACACCCCTCTTCCTTTCTCTTGCCTCCCCCTCTCCTATGTACCCCCTGAATTCTCTGGATTGTTTATCCCACCTATCTTATCTAGTTAGACATGCAGTGACAATAATGAGCACAAAAACAAGACAAAGCAAGACATAACAAAAGAAAGCAAAAAACAAAACAATAAGAACAAAACAAACAACACAAAAGAAGAACCTATAAATAGTTCCAGGTCTGTCTGTTGACCTTTATAAGTATCTTCCAGTTGAGTCTAATGGGGTGCCATGCCCTGACCCCAAACACTATTTTTTTTTTTGGTATTCTCCCAGGGACTTGATTGCTTTGCTACCCTTGCTGGTTTGTTGCATCCCCATAGCGTTTTGCCCACGTGTGGAGGGGTCAGAATGGGCACAATTTCCATACTATGTCTCCAATGTTACCCTCCGTAGCACTATGGGTCAGTGAGGGCCATCGTGGCTGTGGCTCATGGTGGGTCCAACCCTAGGGTCCTCTGTGCATTGGCTGATTTGAGCAGGAATATCATCCTCAGCGCTCTCTCTCCTTCCTTTGTTTGCCCCTGTGTACTCTGATCAGACACACCCCTCTTCCTGAGCTCTAGCTCCAGTGCTGTCCTCCGAAGTGCATTCTTCTGGGCTGGGAGTGGAGGGTCCACATAATTGGGACTAGAGCCAGCCCTGAAGCCAGCATGGCTTCCTGCTACATGCTGGTATGCTGTATTCATGTGTTGACACACCAGGTTGAAGCCTGGTCTCTCTCTCCTTCTCCTGTGGAGATATAAAGAATTCCATCCCCATGGGTAGGCTAAAGTCCTGTTACCTTGCTACTGTGTCTTTTTTTCCCTCTATCGTTTCCCTTCTTTTTAGTTGGCTACAGTATATATTCCTGGATTGGGTTTGACACCTGCAATAATACCTGGACCTCACCCCAGAAATGTATACATATAGTGAGTTTTCCCCTTTTGCATTTTTTAGGCATACCTCAGTGAACTCATGTGGTACTTAACCTTTTGTGCTTGGCTTACTTCGATTAGCATAATTTCCTCCTGTTCTTTCCATGTGCCAATGTGCTTTATGTGTTTGTCTCTTTTTTAGGGATGCGTACTACTCCATTGTATATATGTAACACAGTTTTTGGATCCATTCATCTGTTGATGGAAATTTGGGGTTTTCAAATCCTTGTGATTGTGAACTGTGCCGTGATGAACATTGGAGCCAGATGTCTGGCCATGATTTTTTTTTCTTGCCTTTTCTGTGTATATGTATGATTAGAAGGGGGATTTCTGGGTTGTACGGTAGCTTGATTTCCATGTGTTTTAGATATCACCAAATTGACTTCCATAAGGACTGTACATACCTACAGGTCCACCAGCAGTGGTCAAGAATTCGAATTCACCACAGCCCCTCTAACACTTGTTACTTTCTGATTTTTTTGAATTGGACTATCTTTCAGGGTATTAGGTGGTATAAAAGGAACGTCTTATATAACCACAATATCACTATTTCATGGAGCTTCAGGGAAGTATTTAGTGGCTAATCAAAAACATGACAGTATTAACCCATCCATTGGCCCCCAAGGAGAAGGTCATGGCGATCTACTTCTGCACACATTACCATCTAGGAAACCCTTTGGAGCCACTATAGTCTGTCAAACTGGGCTGACATAATGCGACTTTGAGTCAAAATCAATTGAATTGCCCCTAACCACCAGCACCACGAATCCACCTATCAAACCTAATGTCGTTGGGTTCCGCCCATTGGTAATGATTCATCAGAAGTCCATGTATAACAGAATGAAGCATTACTCAGACCTGCATCATCCTCACAATGGTGGTCCTTGAGCCCATTGTTACAGCCACTGTTGCCACCCAAATTATCAAGAGTCTTCCTCTTTTTTGGTGTCCTACTTTAGCAAGCAGGATGTCCTTCTCCAATAATTCGTCTCTCCTGACAAAGCGGCCAAAATACAAGAGATAAGGTCTCACCATCTTTGCTTCTAAGATCTATTGGTTCTCTTTCAACACCACAGTTCAAATGAATTGATCTGACTTCAATCTTCCCTGTGAAAAGTCCAACTTGTCCTGTCCATATGAAGTGTCTGAAAATACTGTGAGTCGGGTCAGGTGCACCTTGGTACTCAAAGTACTTGCTTTTCGACCTTTCAGAGAGGTCTTGAGCAGCAAAGCATCATTTGATCTCTTGACTGCTTCTTTCATGAGTATCAGTTGTGGATCTAGGCAAGATGATATCCTTGACAACTTCGATTTTTTCTCCATTTGTCATGATGTTACCTATTGGCCCAGTTGTGAGGATTTTGGTTTTTTTTAACTGAGTTATAATTCATAGTGAAGGTTGTTTGCAATCTTTTTTCTTGATCGGCAAGTGCTTTATGTCCTCACTTTCAGCAAACAAGGTAGTGTCAAGTGCATAGTGAAGGTAGTTAATAAGCCTTCCTCTAATCCTGATGCCACATTCTTCTGCATATAATCCAATTTTTCTTATTATTTAATCACCATACAGCTTGAACAAGTATGATGAGAGGATGCACACTTTTTCCAGATTTTAAACCATATAGTGTTCCCTTGTTCTTTACAAACAACTGCCACTAGATCCGTGTACAGGCTCTGTATGAGAACAAAGAAGTGTTCTGAAATTCCCATTCTGCTCAAAATTATCCATAGTTTATTACTCTACTCAGTTTAATGCTTTTTCATAGTCAATAAGACAAAAGTAAACATCTTTCTGGTAGTCTCTTCTTTTATCCTAGGTCCACCTGGTATCCGTAATGATATCCCTTATTCCACATCTTCTTCTGAAAAGCTAATGATGAGGCATTTGAAGCAATCATTACCCAAGACAGGGATTGGAAAAGTGTGACTCTAGGAGTCTAGAGACATATGTGACTCTTGTTACTCACACATGGCTCTAAAGTAAATTCAGAGGAAAAAGGATATTATTCAGATAATGGTGAGTTCATTTGTTTGTAAAAATATATCTATAGCTTTCCAATAATTTTTAAATTGTTGTGAGGGACAGGATTGTCTCTTCCATCTCAAATGTTGGTTGAGCTGGGTCTATTGCAAAAATATATATATATGGAAGAGAGGTATCTGGCCATGTAAGATACCTCGAGAGGAGAAATATACCTCAGTCTTTGGCTCGACGCAAAAAAAGAATTTAAGCCGAAGTCTGGTTAGTGATCCAAACGAGTTTTATGAAGGTTGAAATAAGTTTCAGGTTTACACTGGTACAAAGGAGATCCCTTACCCCGTCTGCTGGCTAAGAAAACTGTTTGAGAGAAAGCTCTATCAGCTCCCAGATCCTTCTTTTCAATCTTTTGGTGGGGAGGCATGCCTGATGCCTCTGGTAGACCCCATTGGTTGAATTGAATTCACCTGGACCAATCCAGCTGCAGCATATCTGGCCAGAAGCCTGGACCTTTGAGCATGTGCAGTGTGCCATTCCTTTTTGACCCATAGCTCAATTTTTTTTAAGCAATGCATCATAGGCCCCTTTTCCCTACACTAGCTACCTATCAGCCATGTGATTACAAGAGATTCATATTTGTACCCCATTTCAAAGAAAGATAACCAAACACAATGTGCCAGTTATTCTCAAGTCTTTTTCTTGAAATCTTTCAACTTGTTATATGCTGAGTGTGCTCATCCTTTTTTTTTTTCTTATTAGAAGATCATTTTATTGGGTACTCTTACAATTCTTATAACAATCTATACATCAACTGTATCAAGCACATCAATAGTATCAAACATATTTGTACATATGTTGCCGTCATCATTTTCTAAACATTTGCCTTCTATTGAGCCCTTCCTTTTAGGACTTCTAAGTTGCGCTATAACATTTCTTCATAATACTTTTTTCTTCTTGAGCTGCACTTTGAAGTTTTTTGTTTCAGCTCTTTTACTTATTCTTTTCTTCCTATTGCTCTATCTACTCTATGATCAAGAGGAAGTTTCAGAGACTCTTGACATCCACCCTGATCGTTGTTTCCTTGTCTCGTCTTTTAATGCCTTTTTGTTTTCCTCATGTATGATGTTCTTGATGTCATCCCACAGCTCATCAGGTCTTCTAACATTAGTGTTCCAGCTATTCCTGAGTTGTTTTCAAAATCCTGGTAGAATATACTTAAGGTTTTATTTTGACTTCATGAACTTCTTTTAATTTTTTTCAACTTTAACCTGAATTTACAGATGAGAAATCGATGGCCTGTTCCACAGTCAGTTCATGACCTCATTTTGGCTGATAATATTGAGTTTCATATTGTCTCTTCCCACAGACATAAACAGTGGTGGGGTTTAAATAATTGAGCAACCAGTTCATTGTCCAATGGCTATTTTAAGTGTAAAAAAAAATGATCTACCAAAAGGTAGTTTATTATTTTATGCAGTTAACACTTACCATAAAAACAATAAAAGAAGTATATAGGCAGGATTATGTTATAAGGATGAGTTTTTAAATATTCTTGAAAAATATTTAATAATACCTGACAAAAATAACTAAATTGTTACTCAAGACATTTCTGTATTGTTTATTGATTGGTGTCCTCATTTGCAATATTTCTCACTCTTCTCCAAGCATTATCAGTGAGGTGGTTTATTCTTAACTGTTTGCTTTTCACTGAATTGCATTGGGATCCCATTCCTTTTTCTTGTAGACGTAGGTCAATGGGACAATTGGTCACTGTGTTTGATAGATTAGAAACAGGTGCCTTCTCTTCTCTGAACATACCATAGTATGTTCAAAGATGAGCATACTCATCTTTGAAAAAAGCCCTTTCTCCTTCTATTGAACTTACAGAAATTATTTTGACAATATATCTAGCTCTTTGAACACTTTCAGGAGTTTCATAATTCACTCATAATATCTTCTGCAAAATTAGGGCCTAACACAAATCAGAAACAAATGACAGCTTGTTCTCCTCTGGTTGTTAGGCATTTTGTTCCTTTATGTTATATGCTTGTTTACTGAAGTAGCAAATGCAAGGCAATAACATGCAAGACAATAAAATGCAGTATTTTATAAAAAGCATAATGAGTTTTAATAAATGAACCAGTAAATACTAGAAGTACAGTCTTGTTAGATTTGATTTTGTCCATAGTCCCTATGGACAGAAGGAACATTAACTGCAGGTGTTTAAGGCATTGCTTAGAATATGCTGGTGCACAGAGGAATGCTAAGGAAGAGCGAAGGATGTAAATTTGTGGTTTCCACATTGCATGGCTGCCCAGTCACCCACCTTAGAGAGCACCCTGATTACAAGTGCCATTTTAACAACTGGTTCACCAAACTCAACACAAAAAATTAGATATTGGTTCTGCCAAATTGGCACAAACCAGCTGAATTCAATCACTGGATGTCGCCAATTTGATTTCTATGTATTCCTTCTGGAGAAGTCGACATGAATAGTTGTCATTTACGCTGATGAAAAGTATTTGTGATGGCAAGTATTTATTGTGACCAAGTGACATAGTTTTGAGCATCATAGTACTTACAAACCTTCACAGTACAACAAACTGACAGATAAGTGGTGGAACTAAGCCTTGTTATCATATAATACTTTTGCTGTTGTTGGTAGCTGTTGTCTAGTCTATTATCACCCATGTCAACCCCACCTGTGCAGAACATCCATCGATATTTCAAGGCTGTGACCTTCCAAAGGAGATTGTCAACCATGTCTCCAGGTGGGGCTGTATCACCAGGCTTCCAGCTACTTTTTCAGTGCTTCACTGTTTTTGGTATGCAGTTTCTCCATTTTCACTTCCTAATCCCCTCTCTACTCAAGGATGTCAGAGTGACCACCTTGGTCTTGTCTTTTCAGGCGTTATTTGTTCTGTTCTGACCCAGAGCGACCTTTTGCACAACAGAACCAAGCACCTCACGGTCCTGCACCATCCTGACCATGGTTCCCATTCCTGAGTCTGTTGTTACAGCCACTGTGTCCATCCATCTCGCTGGGGCCTTCTTTTTTTATGGCGCCTCCAGTGTACCAAGTATGATGTCCCTATCCTGAGACTGGGCTCTCTAAACTACATAAGACAAAAGCTTGCCATCCTTGCCTCTGATTATATGCCTTCCAAGACAGATTTGTTTTCTTAGCAGTCCATGGTACTCTCAATATTCTTTTTCAGCACCACAGTTCAAAAGCTGTGCATCTTTTTTCTTTAATTTGAATGGGGCTGATTATATGATACTATATTCCAACAGATTAAGTATATCACAAAGCAGCATCACAATAAATGGAGAGGATATTGAAATTGCCACGGTTTTTTCATTCTACTTGGGTTAATAGTTAATACCCATCTACAGAACAGACAAGAAATCAAACAACGCATTGCATTGGGTAAATCAGCTGTCGAGTCCCTTTCAAATTTTAAAAAGTAAAGACATTACTTTCAGGAGTAAGGTGCAATGGCCCATGTCTTTTCAAATACTACATATGCATGGGAAACCTGGTTAATAAAAGAGAATGGCCAAAGACTCTGGGATGTATTTGAATTGTGTTGTGAAGAATATTGAATACGAGGGGACTTCAGAGAGTTCAAGGAAGAATCTCATTTTCCACAAACTTTTGGAAGCCCCGCCATGGACAGTAAATTGCAATAAAATTGTTGAATAGACCATGGTTTGCTCTGAATATTTTACGGAGGAAGTATTGCTAGCGTATGCTTTAACGAATAACGAGATGGCTTGCTTACTTTGGAAATGTTATCAGGAAGTACCGTTTGGTCAGTGTAGAACACGGAGTCCCTTGAAAGGTTAGATTGGCCGAGTGGCTGCAAGAATGGGCTCAAACCCACCTACTGTCTGGAAGATGGCACAGGACTGAGCAAGGTTTGTTAAGTTGTACAGGGGGTGCCATGAGCCGGAATCATGTTGGCACTTAACATGTACCAACTGCCACCCAAGTCTATCCACCTGAAATGAAACATCTTTCCCCCAATCCTGCTTTTCTCCCCAGTTTGCTATTTTTAAAACTGCTAACCATTCTCCACTCATTTACTGAGGACCTAATCCAGGAAGTCCATTCAAGTTTTGTTAATGTTTCCAACAACCTTTATAGCAAAATAATCCAGTTCAGAGTTATACGGTGTATTTCGTTGTCACATCTCTTTATTCTCCTTCAAGGGGAAAAAAGCTATTTATGCCTTCTCTTGCAAGACCCTGACACTTTCAAAGAACGTAGTGTCATACTGTTTGTTATGATTAAACACGTTATGTCCAGTTGGCAGAAATGCGATAGAAATGTACCCTATAAAGATCAGATGATGTAAATCCACCCCATTGTCATGAACTCTGATCACCAGCGCGGCATGTCTGCATTTTCAAGTTTCTACTGTTTTCCTTTGTCACTAATATATGTTTTGTGGAGCAATGTGAATCTATGTAAACATTTTCCTACTTTTATAACTGTCATCTGTTATTGCTGATATCCACTGAGGATTCTTTTGTTTATTTTTTAACTGCAAAGGTTGCTAAATAGTGATCTCCCCTCCCCCCAGACCTGTATCATTCCTTCATTTAAATGGCATTGCAATGTAAGGATGAGCTGTTTCTCCCATCTTTAAAAGTTCGTTATTTCTATCAGTACACCCTGAGTTAGTGTCACAGTCAGGCTTTGCTGTCCTCGGCCTGCACGTGATCGCTGGATGGGGTTAACAGCAGCAATAGGTATCTAACTACATCAGTGGTTCTCAACCAATGGTTTGTGACCCCTCTAGGGGTCAAAGGACCCTTTCACAGGGGTCACTTGATTCGTAATAGTAGCAACATTACAGTGATAAAGTAGCAACGAAAAAATTGTATGGTTGGGGAGTCACAACATGAGGAACTACATGAAAGGGTCGTGGCATTAGGAAGGTTGAGAACCACTGACCTAGATTGATGATTGGATTTAAAAAGTCACAGCCAGAGTCCATGCTGGCCCTATAGGGCAAGGGAGAACTGCTCCAGTGGGTTTTCTGAGGCTGTAACTCTTTACAGGAGTAGAAAGGCACTCTCTCCCCTGCAGGAGCCAGGAGCAGCTGGTGGTTTAGAACTGCTGACCTTCTTCATTGCAGTCCAATGTGTGCCCATGACCCCAGAGACACCAGGGGCAAGATAGAAATCCAGAGGGGGGGGGTTTGATGGCAAATGGAAGCGTTCCGTCTGGAATACACTGAGTTGACATTAACTTACACTGCCTGTCTTAGGATTTGCAAAGAAGTGAGATGCTGCGCTTTGTGGAGTGTGTGACGCAAAATCAGGAGGAATGCCCAGTATGACTTCTACAGAACGCGTCACGGCACACCTACGTAAGCGGTCTCCAGTTCAAGAAGCAAGGTCTAACTCCTCAAGCACTTTTTTTCAGCCCTGCCACTCAGAGGTAAAGATGGCGCCGGTGGCCGCAATGAGAAAAGTGGGCGGGGTCGTTAGGTATGGTAAAAGATGACGTTTTGTTTTTGTCTTTTAAATACATGGCGCTCAGCCCGAGAGGAGCCCTGGGCAATTTTTCCCTCTAACGTTCGCTCTCTACCCACGATCCGCTGGCACGTTGCATTTTGCGGTCGCGAACGCGTGCGGAGAGGAGAGCGCGATCCTTGGCCTCCCTGGGCCTGCGAGCGACTACGGTGGCCGTCTCGGGCCGCCCGCCGCCCCGCTTCGTTGCTCGCGGCGCAGTCCTAGGGCCCACAGCATTTGTTCGGTGGGACGGGAGGGAGGCAGATGGCACGGATGAGGTCTGGTTCCGAAGAGCATGCGCGACCTCCCGGGGTGGCTTTCCGTTTCCCGCGTCCAGAGCCGCGAAGGAGGCTCTCGGCAGTCCGCGCGGTCACGAGGGGCCTGCGCGCCGCCGCCTGGAGGCCCGCGGGCGCGCGCGTGCAGCCCCCACCAGCGCCGCGAGCGCGCGGCAGCATCGCCCAGACCGACGAGGGGGCGGTGCGGGGGCGGGGCCAGAGAGAGAAGGACTCGGTCCGAGTACTGAGCCCCGGCTGTCTCGGTTGCCATGGGAACGGCGGCGTAGCCAAGCGCTTACGTCGGAGCGCGGTGCTCGGCTGCCGCTGCCCGCACTGCGGCATCCGGCCCGCTGGCTGAGCCGGGGTCGCTGGCGGCTTTGGGAGCTGCGTGGCCGCCTGGCACCGGGCGGGGGCCCCGCCTGGCTCGGGGGGCGCAGCCGCACGGCCCGGCCTGAGCGCGGGCGGGACGGGCGACCCGCGGCTCTGCGCTTTGTGAGTACGTGGCCGGCGAGCTGGCGGCGGGCGCCCGGGGCCGGGCCCTTTGCGGGGGGTCGGCGGCGGCGTGGGGACTGCTGGGCTCCGAGATCGTGGCGGTGAAGCTGAGCGGGGTTCGTACCGCGGCGCCGCCGCTGGGCTCGGGGAGGGAGCGGTGGGAGTTTGGGAAAAGACCTCCACGTACTTTGTCTCCCTGCCGCCAGGCTCTCCGGAGTTGGCAGCGTGGTGTATTAAACGAAGATGCGTTCTTAAAACCTTGCCTGCTCCCATTCGAGCTTCAATGTACCTAAAGTCACGTGTGTACTAAGTAGATTTCTTTGTGCACGGTCAGCCTGGTGCTGACTCTTGAACCTGTGGAATGCCTTCGGATTCCACCTTTTAAAAAGGTCATCAATGGCTTCTCGATGTTTTTGCGAATCAGCGGGATCATTTTAACATGATTCGAAAGAGGGGGGTGGTTAATTAGGGATTCCTACCAGATGGTTGTGTTCCAGGGAGAACATCGACAACTTCCCTTTTGGAGGAAGAGCTGGCAAGTTTTGTTTCACCTGTTGCACTAATGGTTGCTGTCTTGCTTGAGCTTTCAGATGAAGGTTGCTGGTTCTGAGGATGCTGGGAAATAGTTTAGAGGATTTTTTTTTTAATCCACATGCCAAACCTTTTAAAAACCGCATCCAAACTCTTGCTTATTTATGAAGATGGTTTTTGATGTGTAGGAGAAAGATGTGGCAGTCTGCCTCCTTAAAGTCTGCTCTCATAAACTTTGAAAATTCAAAGTTATAATCTTTACCGGCAGCTCTCTGTAGAGTTTGGTAGAAGCCAACTCATTTGCAATCGTTTTATGGTTGACTTATTCATTGGACTACTTATTATGGGGGGAGTTTGCTTGCTCTTTGCAATCACATTTGATAAAACTGTGACTCATCCAAACCCATCTGCTTTGCCTCCCTTTGATCTTTAGTCACCTACTGATTGAAAATTAAAAATCTGGAGCTCAGGGAAAAATTCAAATGAGCTGTAGTCCTACTTAGTAGCTCTGAGCCTCTTCTGTAAAATGGTTTATGAGAGAAGGTTTAAAATGATGGTATGTATGAAGTAAGGGATGTCTTTTCAAGTCTGACTCTTACAGTGTCTATAAGAGTTGGACTGCTAATTTAAAGGTCAACAGGTTCAACCCCAGTAGCCAATTTGTGGGATAAGGATGAGGTTTTTCGTTCCCTAAAGATCTACAGCCTTGGAAACCCTGTGTAGGGTCTTCTTGGTTGGAATCAACTCCATGACAGTGGGTTTCTTAAGTTTTTGCAGATAATGTTGCTGTTCATTAACTATTGTTGCAAATTCTGTAATGTGTGTTCGTGATCATCATTAACACTGAGAGATTTTTAAATAATAATAAAAGAATCCATTGCCTTTGAATAGATTCTGACTCATGGTGACCCTATAATTGTCAAAGTAGAACTATGTATAAGTTTTTCAGGGACTATGAACTTTCAGAAAGGAACGCTGATCCATGGTGGATTAAGTCTTAGGATGCTAAATTTTAAGGTCAGTAGTTTGAAACCACCTGCCAATCTACGGGAGAAAGACAGGGCTTCTTACTCCTGTAAAGCGTTAACGCCTGAAAAACTCCTCAGCGCACTTCTCCCTTGTCCTGCAGGGTCACTGTGAGCTATGAGTTGGAATCAACTCAGTAGCAGTGAGTGACCTTTCAGAAGGGGAGGTGAAGTATCCCAGACTTTCTTCCAACATGTCTGTGGCTGAATTTGAACCTCCAACATGTAAATAAATAGCCTGGCACTTAGCCATCTGCTTTACCCAAACCAAATCCTTTGCCATTGAGTTGACTATAATTCCCAGTCACCTTATTTGGCAGAGTACAAAGGCCACCAAGGTTTCCAAGGCTGTGTGTCTATGGAAGAAGGCTGCCCCCTCTTTATCTTGCAGAGTGACTAGAGGGTTTGAAATGTCCTGGTTGTCAGCAGCCCAACACATCCTCCACTGTGGCCAGGACTCCTTCCCCTTTATATCAGAGCATCATAGACATGGCCCCCATTGGCACTGGCATTTCAGTGACAGTGCCCGGATGAGGACAAAGTGTGTTTTCCTGTCTTTTTATAGACTTCAGTTTTATTCTTGAAAATGTATGACTCTTTTGTACTTTAAGGTGCAATTAACACATCGTCTAAATGAAATTAGCAATTAGAAGTATATGTACTGAGTTTATTTATAGTTTTTGGTAGCTCTGGCACTCTACAGTACACAAACTGACTTTAATACATGCCTATGCTCCCCTTTACACTGTAGCAGCATTTCAACAAGGATAATTCAATTCCTTATCTGGGCAGAGTATAGCATAGGTCTACTTTACTGATAGTCTAATATGCGGTCTTGGGGAAATCAGTTCTGTGATAGAAGTAGGTTTCTTAAGAGTACATTGACATGCCCTCTCATTTACCAAAACTATGTTTGAGTTTGAAATGAGATCATGCTAGATGTTAGCTGCAGTTAAAAGTAATCTAAACTCTAAAGAAATTGATATATATGGTTTATTCTGAGAGCTTGTTTGATATGCATACAGGAAGTTCGTTCTGATTGCTGTAAAGAGCAAATGGCTCCAAGTTTGGTACTTACAGTGAAGCTTAGAGGGAAGAGGAGAAACTCAATCATTGGCCAATTTCAATATGATTGATTGGGTCTTTCTCTGTTACTGCGGTCAAGTCTGGACCGTGACCTACCTTCAACTGTAACATTTGAAGTTCAAATATATTAAGACTTCCAATGGGAAAAAAGAATGGGGGGAAATCAGTAAATTTGGGTGAAAGGAATGTCCTTACAATGACTATTTGGTTTACTGCATAAGAAAACTTTTGAATTAAAGTAAGATGTTTATTATACACTTTTTCCCCTTTGCTTTTCTAAAACCTTTGTTTCTTTTTCCAAATAAAAAAACCCATCATGTTGATTCATCTTGTAGTGACCCTGAAGGATAGAGTAGAACTGTCTCTCTGGTTTTCTTTACTGGCACGTAATTTACTCAAATACCTCATTTGCTGTCCTTTTTTTAGGACTCTAAATTCAGAGTTGTTCAAGTTAATTGTATAAGACTAGATGGACTCCATATAAATCTAATGAAATGGGTGGGCAAGCAATGTCTAATATTACATGAAGAATATTTCTTTATTTTCCTTTGGATGTTTGACATACAAATCTTTTTTTTTTTTAATAGAATTCTGATTCCGGCAATGTTTTACATTACTGCGCAGTGCTCTCCATAAAACTGAGATATGCCCACTGGTAAGCTTTTAAGACATATATGCTTAAAATGTATATTTACTTAAAATTACTAAGTAAATACTTAATTATTTTGAAATTCAATTATTTTAAAGGATTCCTTAATACACTAATGAATAAAGTTTTGAGTGTATTGACCAAATATTCCTATAAGAACTATTTGAAAACTTAATAAGAAGAAAATAAAAAACAAGCTCACATGAGCCAGAGGATGACATTGACAGCACCTTACCTAAATTTAGAATCTATCTAAAGAATAGATTTGATGCAGAGTATACTATTGCCTGAAACCAAATATGTTTTGGAATACTTCAAGGATATCATATGAGCGACCTTCAAAAAGTTGGTGGAAAACTTGAGTGAAAATTCAATGGAATTTTTCCAGGAACTTTGTGAAGCACCTTCATCCATGAAGAAAGCAAACAGTCATTAAAAAGACAAAAATGGGGGGGGGGGGGGAGTTAACCCTGATAACCAAAGACATTTTGTAGCTTGCTCTTGCATGTAGAGTAACTAAAGTTAATGTAAGCAATGCTGAAGTAAAAGCTGAGTAGGAGATTTTAAGGGCAGCTCAAGAAGGCAAAGTGAAATATAAAGGACGAGAACACTTGGCATCTCTATAACTGAAGGCAGAAATTCAATTCAGTATTGAAGAATCCTATGGGGAAAAGTTCAACAATGCAGGAAGTATCAAATGCAGATGAAAGGGGGCATACATTGTCCATAAATAATTGGTTGATGTTTAGCTAGTTCTGGAGCTAGCAATAAGAAGCAATGGTGCTAATGGAAGAAGTTCAAGCTGCATTGGTGAAAAATGACCCTAGGTATTTATGGAATACTAATGGAGTTGTTTCAACAAAGAGATGCAATACTGGAAGTGTTCACTTGTATGTGCCAGGAAATTTGAAAGACAGATAACCTGGCCAGTAAGTTGGAAGAGGGCCATATTTGTGTCTATCCCAGAAAGAGTGATTCAGTAGACTGTGGAAATTATCAAATACTATCATTAATATCGCATGCAAGTACATTATGCTGAAGATAATAAAGCTGGTACAATATAAACTGACAAATTCAAGCTGATTCCCAAGAGAATGTGGAAGGAGGAATATCATTGCTATGTCTGGTGTATCTTGGTGAGAAACAGAGAACACCAGAAAGATTGACCTGTGTTTTGATGACTGTGCAAAGACCTTTGACTGGGTGAATCATGAACCATTCCAGAATATTTTATTGAACTCGTGCAGACCTGGTACATAGACCAAGAGGCAATCATTTGAATAGAACAAGAGGATGCTTCATAGTTTCAAATCAGGAAAGATAAGTCAGGGTTTTCTGCTTTTGCCATACTTATTCAATCTGTATGCTAAGCAAATAATCCAAGTAGCTGGACTATATGAAGAAACATGGCATCAAGATTGGAGGAAGGGGCTGAGCCCGGGTGGCGTAGTGGCTGTGCGCGGGACTGCGGCCCACTGGGATGGAGGTTTAGTTCCAGCTCCACTGGAGCAAAGGCTGGGCCTCCTATTCCCACCACCAGAGGGCAGTGATGCCAAAAAAAAAAAAAGATTGGAGGAAGACTCATTAGTAACCTATGATTTTTTTTTTGGGGGGGGGGGCTGGCATCACTGCCCTCTGGTGAGAGTAGGAGGCCCAGCCAGTGGGTCACAGTCCCGCACTCAACAACTATGCCACCAGGGCTCAGTCCTGTAACCAGTGATTTGTAGGTGATACAATCTTATTTGCTGAAAGTGAAAAAGATTTACTGATGAAGATCACTGACTATAGTATTCCGTGTGGATTAAACCACAGCATGATGAAAAATAAACTCACCCAACTGGATCAGTAAACAGCATCATGGTAAATAGAGAGGAGATCGGAATTTTCCAGGATCCACAGCAACATCCTTAGAAATAGAGGGCGAAAAAGTCAGATGATTTACTTCACTGGACAACTCTGCAAAAGACCTCTGTAAAGTATAAAAAGGCAAAGATGTTGCTGTGTTATTTTTGGGTAGATTAGAGAAACAAATTCATAAACTTGCATGTGTATATAAGGTAGAGGTTTCAGATGCAAGAGCAACTGTACATTAAGAAAACATCCCAACCCAGTCCAGTCCAAAGCCTTAAGTCCAATATTAGCCCATATGTCCGACAGCAATGTATAAAGTCCCGTTAAGACTCATGAAACATATGCCTTGATGCTGAATGCAGGAAGATCACAGGCCAGTGGGTACAGTCAGTGGTGGTGGAAGCATCTCAATTCTGGCAGGGGTCTCTGTGGTTCCTCCAGCATCTGAGGTCTGGTTGTATCCTTGTGGTTTGCCTGGCTCAGGGCGCTAGGGTAACTGAGGCTGCTGCTCAGCGATGTCTCACTTCAGGAAGTCAGCCTTGTCCGTCGAGTGTCTCCAAGGGAATGAGTGAGATAGTGTCTCCCCTATCCAAGAATAAGTTACCACATTTCCCAGAATTCTCAGAGAAGGCCACACCCACACAGAGGTCTCATTGGCTATTTCCAGATTGACAGGCTAGACTCCACCCCTCCACTCTTAATCCTCAAATGGACACCAGATTAGGTGACAGCCACAGTTACTTTGAAGATTAAGTTGCGATAGCACCAAGTCATGGTATTTTCCATTGCTTTGTGTGATGCTGCACAGTGAGTAAGAAGGAGTCATCCATTTGAATTACCGTCTTAGTGAAGAATACGGAATATACCGGGGAATTCTTGAAGAGTGAACACACTTGTCCTGGAGGAATGTTGTTTAGAAGCAAGGATGGGTAAGACTTTGTCTCACATTCTTTGGGGGTGTAATTAGGAAGGACTGGTCTCTGGAGAACAGCAGCCTACTTGGGAATGTGAGGGTCAGCAAAATGGAATCAGCCCTCGGCGGTGGATTAACACAGTGAGTGCAGCAGTGGACTTTAGCAGGGCACCTGTCGTAACGGGGGTGCAAGACCAGGTGTTTCTTGTTCTGTTGTACACAGGACGGCCGGGACAGAAGTAACTTGATGGCACCTAGCGTTGACAACATGATGTCAACGAATGGGCGTTTAGGATCAAGATGGACTAACTAAGTAATCATTAGACACTATTGAATATTTTACACTAGGGTAGATGTCTGCAAATTTTTTTCTTGAAAAATCCAGCTAAGAAGTATTTCAGACCTGGTTTTCATAGCATCTATTTTTGTTCTAGAACTCCATTGTTCGGCATAAATTCAGACTAATACTTAATGAAATGGGCAAGGTTGTATATCAGCAAAACTTAGGCAGGCTTATGCTCTGTACAGTGCCATTTCCTACTTTCTGGCGTTTGTTCATTCATTCCTCAATCATTTAAAACATTCATTCTTCAATCATTAAACAGCAGTTTCATCCTGGGAAGGGGTTGAACGACCCTTTCGCAGAGTTCTCCCGATTCATAACAGTAGCAAAATGACAGTTAGGAAGTAACAATGAAAGTAGTTTTATGTTTGGGGGGCTGGTCACCACAACATGAGGAACTGTGTTAAGGAGTCACTGCAGTGCTTGCTTCGGCTGCACATATACTGAAAGAGTCACTGCATTAGGAAGGTTCAAACCACTGATTTAAAATATGTTAATTGAACTAGTGCAGCACTTCTCAACTGTGGAGTGCAACGTCTTTGGGAGTCAAATGACCCTTTCACAGGAGTCTCCTAAAACCACTGGAAAACATGTATTTCCCAATATGTAATTATGTGTTGTGATTAATCACAATGCTTTAATTATGTTCAATTTGTAACAATGAAAATGTATCCTATGTATCAGATATTTATATTGCAATTCATAACAGTAGCGAAATGACAGTTACGAAGTAGCAACGACAATAATTTTATGGTTGGGGGTCACCACCACATGAGCAACTCTATTAAAGAGTCATGGCATTAAGAAGGTTGAGAACCACTGCTCTAGTAAGAACTTATCTAGTGTAGTGGGGGAGTTGAAAATATATACATCTGTCTAGGCAAATAATCATACAATTTCAAGTTACATTATGGACTGGGTAAAAGCAGTCTGCTGTGTGAGAAACAGACTTCTGGATGAAGCCAGGGATTGTCAGAAAAGACCCCAACTGAAAAACAACCTGAAGCAGTCAGTTGAGGGATTAGGGTAAGCTTAGAAGCTAGAAGCATCTGTACTTGGAAATTCCAAGAGGCTACTAGGAGCTTATCTAGTGAGCAGCTAAAAGGACAGTGTGGCCAGAATGTGGGGAATGAGGAGAATGCCGGTCTTGATTTGGAACTAGAGTTAGGAAGATCAGGAAATGTAGGCTCCTTTAAGGCCTGCTGAGGACCTGTTTTATTTTACCAAGGTGAAACAAAACTATCATGGCTTCTTAAGGGAATAATGGAATTTTATTTATGTTTTCATGAAGAAGAGTCAAAAGAATTTTTGTTGTTGGATACTGATAATACACTAGGCAAAAATTCCCTTTACAGAATAGAGAATAGCATTTAGAGATTTTAAGGAACTTGCCTAAAGTCGCTGAAGTAGCCATGGAAGCTGAATCTGTGCACCGGAAGTTAGAAATTAACTTGACAAGGGAGGGGGATCTGTCAGGTCAGAGTGCTCCTGGGGAATATGGTGTTATCACCAAGAGAAAAGGCATGGCCAGTCCCTCTAGTCCAGCTGGAGAGCACACAGGGGGCCCTCAGACAATGATTATTTAGCACAAGAGTAATGCAAGGGGGTGTTGCAGTGGAATGTTCGAGAAAGATGACAAACCATTCTGTCTTTCATAGTTGAGAGTGAAGCCAAAGTGAAAACCAAAGCTCGCTTTGAGGAATTGCTGAAGAGTCACAATGACCTAGCACGGGAAAGGAAGAAGCTGAGGAGGAAGATCGCCAGATCCGGAGAGAGCATCTCCGTAAGTACTCGCTAACTTGGCAGTGATGACTTAGACATCTGTGTAAAACTTCCGTATGAAAGCTCGAAGCAACTCTGGAAATTCAAGAGGGCCCATCTGTGTCATGGTCAAACTCTCCCTGCCATTGAGTTGACGCCACATCATGGCCCAGTGCAACAGACTGTTCCATTGGGTCTCCAAAGTTGAACCTTTCTGTGGGAGCCAGAAGCCTCATCCTTCTCCCAATTCTGGTGAGTTCAAACTGCTGACCTTGTAGTTTCCATTCCACTGTGTCACCAAACCAAAATAAGTAAGTAAAGAAGTAAATAATCTTCGGAGACTATAACTCTTTACAGGAGTAGAAAGCTTCATTTTGTTTGTTTCACACATGACGGAACAAAACAAAACAACAATAGAAAGTAAAACAATAGCCGCAACAACAACAAAAGCCAATGACAAAAAAAGAGAAAAACCTATAAATACGTAGTTCAAGATCTATTTGTTGTCCTTTATGAGTGTTTTCCAGTTCAGTCTGATGGGACTCTCACCCTGACCCCACAGTCTATTTTTGGTGTTCCCTGGGATCTTCATTGCTCTGGCCCCCCTGCTGCTCTGTTGCATGCCCCAGCATCTTGCCTCAGTATAGTGGGGTCAGGGCAGGCACAATTCCCACCATGTGTCTCCAGTGTTGTCCCCCGTGATGCTATGGGTCAGTGAGGAACATCGTGTCTTGTGGTGGGGCCGGCCCGATGGTCCTCTCTGTGCATTGGCTGCTCTGAGTAGAAATATTGCCTCAGGGCTCAGTGGACCAGGAAGTGCTTTACTCTTTTTTTCCTATCCCCTCGTTTGCACCTGTGTGCTCTCATCAGACATGTTCCTCTCCTTGAGCCGTAGCTACAGTGCTGTCTTCTGAAATGAATTCTTCTAGGGGAAGAGGGGTGCTGTCCACTTAGTTGGTAATGGGACCGGCCCCTCAGGCTTCACTATTGGTGCCCTGCTTCGTGCCAGTCTGCTGTGTTCTTATGGTTGAGGTCTGGTCCTTCTTTCCCTGTGGAGATAAAAACAACACCCTCTCCTGGGGGTGGGGGTGGGGGGTGTTAGTGCCCTGTTTACCCAGTTACTCATGTCTTTTTTTTTTCCCCTCTCCTTTTTCGTTGGCTACTATATATAACTCTGGGTTTAGTCTGGCCCCTGCCATATTCACTAGCCCTCCCCCCAGGAATGTATGTATGTATACAGTAGCTTCTTCCCTATTCCCCTTTTGGATTTTTCTAACTTACTTCGGTGGATTCATGTTGTATTTGTCCTTTTGTGCTTGGCTTACTTGGCTTAGCATAATTCCCTCAATTTTTTCCATGTGGCAATATACTTCATGTGTTCATCACTGCTTTTTAGGGATGCATAATATTCCACTGTCTGTATGTACCGCAGTTTTTTAATTCATTTGTCTACTGATGGAAATTGGGTTGTTTCCAACTCCTTGACGTTGTGAACTCTGTTGCGATGTCTGGCCATGATTTGTTTCTTGTCTCTTCTGACTATATGCCCAGAAGGGGGATAGCTGGATTGTGTGGTAGCTCAGTTTCCATCTATTTTAGATAAGGCCAAATTGATTTCCCTAATATTCCTGTACATATTTATAGGCCCACCATCAATGGACGAGGGTTCATATCTCTCCATAGCCCCTCCAACCCTTCTTGCATTCTGATTTATTTTTTGTGTGTATGACTAAACTGACATTCTGATTTTTTGAACTGGGTTATCTTTGAGGGTGTTAGGCGGTATCTCAGTTATTTTAATTTGCATTTCTTTTATGGCTAGAGATCTGGAAAAATTTCTCATATATTTAGTGGCCATTTGGATTTTTCCCCTTGAAAAACCTCTAATCAGGGCCTTTGCCCATCTCCTCAGTGAACAATTGGCTTTTTCTTGTTGTAAGTTAGCAGAATAGTGTAGATTTTAGTAATTAGGCCTTTGTCTGTTGTGTTATTGCTAAAGATGTTTTCCCATGTAGTGGTCTCTCTTGGCAAGTTCTTCTGATGTACACAAGTGTCTTATCTTTAGTACATCCCACTTGTCAATTTGTGCCTTCTCTGTGTTTGTGTCCTTCCCTACTTCTGATAGCCTATGTATTCCCTGAGTCAACGTTCTCAAATTTGTTCCAATTCCCTTATTGATAGTCCTAATAGTTTGGGGTTTTACCTCTAGGTCTCTGATCCACCTTTAGGGTCTTGCTTCATTTTTCTGCTGATATATATCTTATTTTTTTAGCCCCACATATTGAAGAGGTCATCCACTTCCCATTTGATAGTTTGGGGGCTCATATTGAAGATCATTTGTCTGTATGCTGATCATCTTATTTCTGGGTTTTCAATCCTTTTCTATTAGTCTGAATATCATTATACCAATACCACATTGTTTTGACTACTGTGGCTGTTTAGTAGGTGCCAAACTTGGTTAAAACAAGTCTTCCAACTTTGTCCTTCTTCTTGACTAGTTCTCTGCTAATTCTGGGATTTTACCCTTCCACATGAAGTTGGTAATCTGTTTTTCCAATTCTTTGGAGAAAGATGATAGTATTTGGATCAGGATAGCATTGAAATTATACATTGCCTTGGGTAGAACTGACATCTTTACTATATTGAGTCTTCCCCTGAACATAGGATGTCCTTCCTTTTGTTGAACTCACCCTTGATTTCTTTTAATAGTGTTTTATAGTTTTCCTCATAAGTCTTTTGTTTTTTTAATCAAGATATATCCCTAGGTATTTCAATTTGTGCTTGGTTATTGATCCCCTCTTCTGTGGCTTTGTCCGATGTGTACAGTAGTCTGATAGACTTCTGTTTGTTGATCTTGTAACCTGCCACCACCATATTCCTCTACTGCTTCCAGTACTACTTCTGTGGAACTTTTGGGATTTTCCATATGTAATATCTTATCAGACGCGAAAAACAAGTTTCACTTCTTCCTTCCTCAGACGAATAACTTTGATGTCTTTTCTTTGCCTTATACTATTAGCTAGGACCTCCAGTATGATGTTAAATGGGAGCGGGGACAAGGAACATCCTTATGTAGTACCATTTAGTCAGAAGAATTGATCTCGTCTTTTCTCCTTTGACTACCACATTGGCTGTTGGTTTTTCATATATAGCTTATATTGAGGAATTTCCTTTCCATTCCTATCTTGAGTGTCTTAAACAGGAATTGATATTAAACGTTGTTGAATGCTTTTTCCGCATCTATTAATAATATTTGGTTCTTCTAATTTTTCATTTCGATGTGGTAGATAATATTAATGGTAATAATAATGGTCTTTCATGTATTAAACCATCCCTGCATCTCTGGTATGAATTTCACTTGGTTATGGTGAATTATTTGCTTGATAAACTTTTATTCTGTTGGCCAGTATTTTTTTCAGAATTTTTGCATCAATTTTCTTTAGGGAAATTGATCTGTAGTTCTCGATTCTTGTGGGTTTTTTCCTGGTTTAGGTATCAGAGTTATATTAGTTTCACAGAAAGAATTTTGAGAGTTTGCCATATTTTTCTATATTCTGGGAGTTTGTGTAGGGTTGGTGTCCGTTATTCCCTGAATTCTTGATGGAATACTCCTGTAAAGCCATCTGTTCCAGGGAAATTTTTTGTTGATAATCCCTTGATAAATATTAATATGGGTCCATTGAGATTCTTGATGTCCATTGGGGATAGTCCAGGGAGGGATTGTTTTTCCAAGTATTTGTCTGTCTTCCAAGTTGCTGAATTCTTTGGAGTACTGTGTAATTATCCTCTTGATTTCATAAGGGTCTGTTGTAATGTCCCCTCTTTCTTCCCTCATCCTTGCTATTGAAATTTGCTGTTTCCTTTTTTTTGGTTAAGTTCACCAGAGGTCTATCAATTCTGTTTATCCATCTGAAAAACCTACTTTTAGCAGCATTATTTTTTCCCTTAGTTTTCTTATTTTCCCTTTCCTGATTTTTACTATTTCTTTTCTTTTGCTATTAGTTGAATTGTCTTGTTGACATTGCTCTATTTGCTGCTCTAAATCTTGTGTCAGTGTATCAATCATAAGTCTCTCTTCCTTTGTAATGTGTGCATGTATTGCTATTAAAATTCCTCTGATGATTGCCTCTGCTATGTCTCATAAGCTTTGGTTCATTGTGTTGTCATTCTCATCGGCTTCTAGAAATTTCCTAATTTAATCTCTGAGCTGATCCTGTATACATTTCTTTTGCAATAGAATTATTCATCCTCTAATTATTTGCCCTTGTTTTCTTCATCTTCCTTTTGTTGATTTCCAGCCTGTGGTCAGAGAGAGGTCTGTATGATATCAATATGCTTAAATTTATGCAGCACTAGCATGTGGTCTGCTTTCGAATATGTGCCATGGAGGCTTGAAAACAATGTGAATTTTTTTGTATTTGGAGGGAGAGTTCTGTAGATATATATATCAGATCAGATCGGTGGACTCTGTGATTGTTTATTTTTAATTCTTGTAGTGTTGGGTGTTTGCCTACCTCCATTTCTTTCCCATGGACTGTGCATATGTGTGTTAGTGCTTCATTCTTGCCCTCATTCCATCGTTGAGCCAATGGTATTTTGGGCGCTGTTTTACCTTTAGTGGTCTCTGGGTGGAGATGTTCTATGTGGCAGTTTCTTTTTTTTTTTTTTAGGCATCACTGCCCTGGTGGTGGGAGTAGGAGGCCCAGCCTTTGCTCCTGGGAGCGGGAATTGAACCTCCATCCCAGTGGGCCGCAGTCCCGTGCACAACCACTATGCCACCGGAGCTCAGCCCGTGGAAGTTTCTTCTATGGGCTTGGTGAGTGTGGTTTTTCTCCCCATACTGGATTGATGAGAATCTTCTGTAATGCTGGGTACCTTTTAGCATATTCTTTGAGATTTCCCTTCTCCAGGAAGACTCTCACTTCTCCATCAACTTTGATAGATGATTTGGCTGGATAGAGTATTATTGGATTTGCGTTATTTTCCTGCAGTTTTTAGAATATATTGCTCCACTCTCTCCTCTTCATAGTATACACTGATAGACCTGAGTATATTCTTTTCTGCTTTCTTTTATATGTGATTGCCTGTTTTTCCCTAGCTGCTCTCATAACTTGCTCCTTTTCCTTAGAGTTGAATAGTTTGACAGCTACATATGTCTTGGTAACTTCTTAGGATCCAGTCTAGCTGGTGTTTTTTCGGCCTCCTGGATAGTTGTCTGATTTTTCATTCATTCAGTGAGGGAAGTTTTCCTCCAAGAATTCTACTACTATTTTGAATGTTGAGTTTCTTGATGTGCATTCCTCTGGTAATCCAAATATTCTGATGTTGTTTCTTCTCCTAGCATCAGACAGAGCTCTGAGGTTTTCTTCAGCTTCTTTGATGAACTTGTTAGATTTTTTTTCTCATGTTCATTAAGTTCTGCACGTGAGTTCTCCAGGTCACTGGTGCAGTTCTCTGCCTCCTGCATTCACTGATGATGACCATGAGTTTGCTGTTAGTTTCTGTAAACTCGCCCCTTAGTTCTTGTAATTTCCTTTGGTGCATGGCCTTTATCTCTATCAGTTCATCCTTTCCTGTAATGCTTCCCTCATGTCCTGTATGACTCTATGCAGCATTCTGAAGAGTTTTTTCTTTGAGAGGTCAAGGTCTGTCTTTTCTATGACTGCCGTTAGGTCTAGGTGGTCCTCTGGTATTGGATATTTTTTTGTTGAATCTGCGGAAGCAGTTTTTTTGGGTTGATTTTTTTGGAACTAGTTTCCATTTCCCCGGGTGTCTCAGAGCCCTGGACTTTCTCTTTGGGAGGCTGGTGTTGGTTTTTCTGTAGGCTGCCTTTAACCCACTGCCTTGAGGGGTTGTGTTTCACCTTTGTCCTGCTGAGGTTTCCTTCTTGCATTGGCCTATGCTTTATGCTCCTGTCACCTGCTTTATGCTCCAGTCACTCTCAAGTTTCCTTAGGGGCTGTTTGCAGCTGGACACGTTGTAGTTTGATGGAAAGTGTTGGTCTGAGCACAGGAGACTGTAATTTGGGGATGGGTTGGGGATTGAGTGATCTATTCCTGGCTAGGGGCACGTCCCACAGGTAGATGGGTGGAAGGGAAAGCCTGCTTTTCTGTTAGCATGCAGATTTCTTGCTTGGAGCACCGAGGGAAAGGCAGGGAGCACTGAGCAGGGAGAAGGGAGAATGTCAGAATGTCCCAAACGTTTGGGTCTGTATTCTGCAGCTACACAAGCTTCTCCTAGCTAGATTTGTGTCTGATGCCTGGCAGGCTGAAAGCACCGCAGCTGGCTAAGAACCTGTTTGTGTGGGTGAGTGGGGGTGGGGCCCGGGGGTGCTGGCTGGTGGGCTTCTCCATATGCCTGGTTGGCCTGTGGTTCCAGTTCAGGCAGAACAGGTGCCCTGAGTGCCAATAAAAAGGGACCACGGTGTCCACAGGGAGTGCAGGCAATGAGGTCGTAGTCAGCTTCTGGTTCAGAGAAGTGCTGTGGGTTATCTTGGGAATCGACAGACAGACTTGATAACCCTATTTGACCCCCAAATCTCCTTCCTCACTGATCTCCATGGAATTCTGGGCATGCGCTACTTATTTGGTTACCATGTTGGCCAAACCTCAGAGGAAGATTTATAGAACAGCTCTTAGTTTTATATTCAACACCTCAAACACATACTTACTCAACTCACTCATTGATCCATTGGAATCCTCTCAGTGTATCATCACTAACCCCTTCCTCCTTTCCATTCATCCTATTGTTAACTCTCTGAACTTTGTCCATGGATAACTGCTGTCCTCTTGATCTTGTGTGGTTGATTTTCTAATGA
Source organism: Nesogale talazaci (assembly GCA_004026705.1). Lineage (NCBI taxonomy): Eukaryota > Metazoa > Chordata > Mammalia > Afrosoricida > Tenrecidae > Nesogale > Nesogale talazaci. Next base: position 53,447 of record PVJH01006694.1, read on the forward strand.
AGGTGAGTTCAGTTCTAGATCCGCCAGGTAAGGGCCATAGTCTTGAGAATCCCTCCATTGTCTAGCCGACCAGTAAGCCTGGTCATAAGGATATTGAACAGTTTTTCTACTCTGTTCTATGAAGTCACTATGAGAGGGTCGTCCATAGATGGTAGCTTACAAGCACTGTCTTTAAAATCGGGACCCAAGAGATTGATTTCTGTTCACCACCGTTATTTCATACTTCCATGAGGAAGTTCCCAGTAACTCTCATGAGAGATGAAGCAATGATAAGGTTTCTTTTCAGCTAATATTTGTCAGTATCCCATGATGTGCTTATAGGCTCCCCAAGAATCGTATGAGGTCGATGTAGTTTGGAGAACAGAGGCAAGGATGAGACAATTAGTAAATGGTGGGCCCTCCCGACCCCAGTGTTCATGACAGAGTTGAAGCGCCTGCTGTGGTGCTGCCGTGTAGTCTGGGTCAGACATGGCGCTTCGTGTGGAGGATGAAAGACCTCACTCTATGGGATCTTTTAACCACGCTTTCAATTATCTCTTCATTTGAGTATGGCCATTTTGTCAATGAGAAAAAGTAGCTTTGGGATATTTTAGCAGTTAATTCACTTCTGAAGATCATTGCCTAATTTCCCCCTTGTAGCTTAATCATTTAATCTGAAGGTTTTTCAGGTATTATTAATATAATGCTTAAAAGAATGAAGTAGAGACTCAACTTCACCCACACCGTCAAGTAATTCCGACTTCCATTGATCCTGTAAGAAGACAGGGTAGAACTGTTTCCGAATTCCGAATGTCTCCGTGAGTGTAATCATAAGAGGGACAGTTGGCTTCATCTCTCTGTCAGGCAGCAGCTAATGGATTTGAACTGCCAGCTCTGCTGTTAGCAGCCCTGTCCTTGTCCCACTATGCCACCAAGCTCCTTAGACCAGAAGAGTATTCATCCAAGGCACTAGCATGCTCATCATTGTGCCTAAGTTAAAAACAAAAAAAAAGTTGAGTAATCTTTTCAGTATTGCATATTGTTGAAGGTTCATTACAGTTCTTAAACCGTTTTTCAGTAGCTAAATCATGCTTTGCTGACACCCTGATATTGTGTCTTCTTTTCTTAGAGTGACCCTTTTAGATGCAACCTTCAGAATACTAAGGAAACTGACAGTGAAGATGGAAGTGTCACTAGCGCTAGTAACCCCGAGAAGAGCGTGCGCATCTCCAAAAACAGGCTCAAGAATGCACAACCAATTGACAATCCAATTGACGATGCTTGTGTAGAGGAGGAAAAACAGGGAAAGTCAAAGAAAAAGGTTATAAAAGCGGTGCAGCACGTGTCTACGCAAGACACGGACCTGGAGACATGTGAGAGGAAAGCGGATCCCACGTGGCAGACAGTACGCGCGGCATCCCAGTTGGGTGCTGCTACGCCGAAAAGCGAGAAGACAGAGGAAGGGCGAGAGCGTCATGATATCGATGAAGAAGAAGAACTGCTGCATGCCTATCAGCTCCAGGTCGCTGAGGAAATGGCAAAGGAAATTAAGAAGAAAATACGAAGGAAACTGAAAGAACAGTTGACCTATTTTCCTCCAGATACTTCCCTGCAGGACGACCAATCAAGCAGTGAGAAAACAAGAAAGAAAAAAAAGAAAGTTCCAGTCCCATCGAAAGCTGAAGCAAGGTACACTGTATTAGTACATACAAAGTGGTTCCTAAAAAAATAACCTGATTTTCAACCTGTGGGTGACAGCTGTCATTACCGAAATAAAGTGTATTCTCTTACTTGGAGCAGGTAACGTGAGCGCATTCCTTAACCAGGGATTAACCCTGCGTAGCTTAACCACGGGGTTCATTCTCACTCATGGGAAACCCATAGATGTCAGAGTAGAACTGTGCTTTGCTGAGTTTTCATTGAAGGATTTTTCAGAAGTAGATCACCCAGCCTGCGCTGGAAGCCCAACCTTTCAGTCAACCTTTCAGTTAATAGCCAAGTGTGTTAGCCATTCGCAGCGCCCAGGGACACCCACAGGGCCCCTGTTACCACTGGGGGCTGAATGATTTACAAGAACCCTCCCCAATAAAATGATTAATTTAAAAAAGCGGGGGGGAGGGGCGGAGAGCAGGAAAGAGGAGCTTATACCAAGGACTCAAGTGGAAAATGTTTGGAAATGAATGTCCCAGCATGTGTACAAATGTGCTTGATACAGGTGATGTATTGAATGTTTTAAGAGCTGTAAGAGCCCCCAATAAAATTATTTAAAAAAAAAAGACATATAAGAACACCTAATCAAATGATTAAAAAAAAAAGAACCCATTCACTGAGGAGCCAAAACGCTACCCTCTTTTGCCAGCAAGGAAACCGAAGTATTCTAAGTCAGTGGGCTGGTAAGAAACTTGGCAGTCTAACTGTAAAGGCTCTATCTACTCACATTGGTTTTTATAAGAGTAAGAACTGAATTATCTTTTTTCTAGCAAATGCTTGTTTCTTTATGAAAACATTAGCTTTGATAGGTTTTTTTCCCCCTCCTATCACAAATAATATCTGCTCAGTGTTGGACATGTCGACTCAGAGAAGGACATAAAAGTACCCCTCCAGTTAGTGCTACTGACAACTTGGTAATGTAATCCCTCTCAGTGCTTGCTTAAATTATGTGGTTTTCTTAGTATGTTCATATTTATTTCTCTTTGAGAAAACAATAAGATTTAAAAATGGCTTTTACTTGCCAGGTTTGAAGTTTTTGTTATTTTTTTCTCCATCCTACATTTGGAGATGCAATTTGAGGTGGGAGTGTATGTATATTCATTTCTTAACATCCAAGAACAATTTTCAACATTGCCAGCTTAAACAAAACAAAACAAAAACAGTTTCTCTTCAGAGCTATAGAGTCAGTGGTCACGGAAAGAAGGCAAATTAGATTGCTGCAGGGACATGTTAGTGCGAGTACTAGCTTATTGCTGCATTCAAAATAAATGACTGTAAACTTAAGACAGCAGATATGCTGCACCTCCCCTTGTCAGGTCAGGAGGCTGAGGTGCTGTAGCAACTGAGGGCCTTGGACTCCAGCTGTCCCTTCTTGACGGAGGAGGATCTGCCATGAGACATGGCTCTTGGACCCCATTATACATGTCTGTTTTTAGTAAAAGGCAAGTAATAGCTCCAGTTTCCACCACATTATTGTAACCCAGTTCAAAAGCTACCCTTAATTGACTGCTTTCCCCCTCCAAAATAAAAGTCAAATAATTCAACCACCAAGAAAGATCTTACAGGGAATCTGATCCTAGATTGAAGAAAACAGAAGGAAAAGCACACCTGGGTGCACTCATGTGCCTGTGGGCAGGTATGCCAGTCCTCATTGGCCATTTCCAGAAACATTGTTTCCATGTCTGGTGGGCTGCTTAGAGTAAGAGCTAAGAGAATGCAGGCCTGGAGTCACAGTTTTTGGAAATGGCAGCCATGACTCTAAGGTATTGGGTCTTATTAGGTCCAGCCAACACTCAAAGAGAGGGAACCTCACGATGGCTTGAAATCCAGGCAGGAGAGCTCAACAGGGCCATCCTGAGACGCTACTTCTGCCAAAACCCAAACGCGATCCACTGCCATCAAGTCTACTCTGGCTCAGAGCCACCCTGCCAGGCAGAATTGCCCTCACGTGTTTCCAAGGCTGCGAGTCTTCAGGAAATTGCCTGTCACATCTTTCTCCCTCAGATCGGCTGGTGGCTTCAAATGGACAACCTTCTTTTCCTAGTGTGCCACTTCTTGCTGCTTTGGCTTCCCGCTGTGCGTGGTCAGTCAGCCTTCCGATTGCTACCCCATCTGTGACAGGTCTGGGGCTGCAATGGGGATAGTTCACACATTCTAGTGAGTCATGCCTTGCAGGACAGTGGCATGCAAAAGGTAGCTGTTCTCTTTCAGCAAGCAAGTTTGGTGGTGTGATGAAGGTGCCTGACTTTCTAAAAACGCCTAACTTAAAGTCCTTTCTTTCTTTTTGTTTTTAAGTGGGAATGATTTTGGAAGTCGATTTTTTACTATGTAGATGCCAATTTTTTTTTAATCTGATAAATTGTATGCAAATGCTATGAGGCTAGTTTCTCTCTGTAGCTCACTGTGCTTCTGGGTTGCAGAAAAATCTACTAGTTCACGTTAGGCAGATTTTAGTTTTGATAAAAGTCTTCTGAAAATGTGTCAGATGAGACACTAGAAAACACAGACCTTTGATTTTTTTACTCAGAAATCAAAAGGTGAGTGAATATCTGAAGCTTCTTTAGGACAGAACTAATCAACTTAGAACATATTTTGACTCTTACAAAAACAATTCAAAATGTATTCGTGAATCATCTCCCTGGCAGCAGGGGAAGGCTCTTTTGATCAATCCAAAATCAAACTCAGAACTTTGGGTTGTATGAGTCAGAATTGATTTGGCAGTGAGTTTTGGTTTTCTGTCCAAAGTCAGGCAGATCTATTTCAAATGAAATACAGCTTTATTTTACCTAGGGATGGATAGTTCAGTTTAAATTGGTACATGGAATATAGTATGTATATATATATCCCATGAAATAATATCCATAATACTTAGTTTGACAGCTAATTGGTATATAAGAAAATGCATTCTCTTAGTAGGAAGTGACAGTGGTCTTAAGACTATCCTAGCCTTTATTCACAGTTCACTTTGTCATATGTGAGTACCTGTATGATATTATTTATAATGGCATGTACTTGACTCTATTTGCAGTACAGTGACCACCTCTGAACTTGAACGGGACAAAGTTGAAAGTGAACAGAAGGACCCTCCTGTTGGAGCAGTAGCTTTAGAATCTCATCAAGGTGATGAACGGACCACAACCCAACAAAAAGTAGAAGATGGCACGGAAGATGATAAAAAAACCCAACCCCCCAACATAAAAAAGGCCAAAGCAGGTTTGTTCCCCGAATCATACGAAAGCTCATTTGCCTGGTTCGAGGTCACGTAGTCCTAGGGAGTTAACCCTGGAAACACGTGGGAATCAAGACCTAAACTGAAAAGGCTCCTAGGGAGAGGAGTTGGTACTAACTTGCATTCTTCTCGATTGAAACTTCATTTATTTATAGCTGGACCTCTGACCAGTTTATTATTATGCAAATCATCTCCTCATTAATTTAACCCACTTGTAGATTGGCACTCAGAGGGCCAACCTCTGCCACACGTGGCTCTTTCAGTACATATAGGTGGCTCTGAAATCACATTGAGAACTTTTAAAGAATACTTTTCAGATAAGGTGATTTTATTTGTGTGTGAGTGTGTGTGTGTAACTCCACTCAAAGAGAATGAATAATAGAATTGTAGGTGAATAGATACATTGGATGGTGTAAGATATGGCCATAATAATAATAATAATAATAATAATAATATACCATATATACTCAGGTATATGCTGAAATTTTCAGCACATTTTTAATGCAGTTTTGTGGTAAAATTGGGTTCCTTGGCTGATATTCGTGCCAGCTTATACTCGAGTACAGAATGTGTATATATTCTATAATGGTTCCTGGGAGGTGGGGGAGGAGATAAAGGAGAGCTGATATTAGAGAGTTGGAGAAGAAAGAAAAGGTTTTGAAAATGATGGTGGCAGCAATTGTACAACGACGCTTGATCTAATTGAATTTGGATTGTTATAGTACCTGTAAGAGCTGCCAGTTAAATAAATTGAATAGAGTTGGGGAATGTTTGATCTTTCAGTTCTCTGTAAGCATTGTTATATATTGCTATTATTTTCAAATGTTTGGCAGAATTTTGTTTTTTGTTTTTTGGGCATCACTGTCCTCTGGTGTGAGCGGGAGGCCCTGCTCTTGGAGAGCTGCTGCTGGATTTGAACTGCCAAGTCAGTGGGCTGCAGTCCCACACTCAACCACTATGCCACCGGGGCTCAGTCCTGTTTGGCAGAATTTTGTGGTTCAAATTTTCATTTTTTTAAAAATCATTTCATTGGGGACTCATACAACTCTTATCACAATCAACACATACATCCATTGTATGCCAAGTACATTTGTACAATTGTTGCCATCATCATTCTCAGAACATTTTATTTCTACTTAAGTCCTTGGTATTAGCTTTTCATTGTCCCCCCTCCCTTCCCACTCCCCCCTTCCTGATAAACCCTTGATAATTTATAAATTATTTTTATTTTGTCACATTGCACACTGTCTGATGTCTCCCTTCACTCAACTTCCCTGTTGTGCGTACCCCAGGGAGGAGGTTACATGTAGATCCTTATAATTGGTTCCCTCTCTCTACCCCACCCTCCCGCTACCCTCCCAGCATTGCCACGTTCACCACTGGTCCTAAAGGAATCATCTACTCTGCATTCCCCATATTTCTGCTTCCTGTCTGTACCAGTGTACATTCTCTGGTCTAGCCAGATTTGTAAGGTAGAGTTGGGATCATGATAGTGACATGGGTTGGGGGAGGGGGTAGAAGAAGGGGGGCCGGGAGGAAATATTTAAAAACTAGAGGAAAGTTGCATGTTTCATCGTTGCCACACTGTACCCTGAACAGTCCATCTCCTCCCTGCGATCCTTCTGGAAGGGAATGTCGCTTCACCTACAGATGAGTTTTGCATTCCCAATCTGTACTCCTTTGTGTCCCCAATTTGTACTCCCCCTTATTTACAATGATACCATTTTTAGTTCTTTGATGCTTGATACCTGATCCTTTCGGCACCTCATAGTCACACAGGCTGGTGTGCTTCTTCCATGTGGGCTTTGTTGCTTCTGAGCTAGCTGGCTGCTTAGTTCCCTTTAAGCCTTTAAGACCCCAGACTTGCTTATGTTCACATTTGTCTTCAGTGACCCTGTCAGGAAGGTGAACATCATGAAATGCCAATTCAATAAAACAAAGTATTCTTGCATTGAGGAAGTACTGGAGTGGAGACTCAATGTCCATTTGCTGCTTAATACTTACTCTATAAGTATATGCATGTAGATCTATTTCCCCATCGTCATATATAAATATATTTACCTATGTACATGCCTGTATTTAGACCTCTAAAATGCCCTTTGCCTCCTTTTTCTTTCCTCTTGCCCCACTGTCATACTCAACCTTTATTTTAAATTTTCTTTTTAAGGGAAAATTTTAAATAAGATTTAGTTGGGTAATAAATATCAGACAGCATTTTCTAATTCTTTTGTTAGTTTTAATTTTTATTTTTTTAGAAATGTGTTCATTTTACCAAACCTTCAAATTTTTGAATGTCGCTAGCACATAAAGAATATCTCCATTTTCATTCTTGATATTGGTCACTTTTTAAATCTCCATTTCTTGATTATTATCTGGGGATTTTCATGTGATTTTTTTCCCAAAGAGCCAAGTTTAACTTTCTTTCGTGTTCATTGTGTGCTATTTTAAAGGTAATGTCTTTTTAGCTATATTGTTTCTTTATACTTTCTTTAGGTTCATCTGCTGAGGATTTTGTTTTGTCCCAGCTTTATAAGTTGGAAAGGTAATGTTCAGTCTTATCACATATAGAAAGACTACATTTTATCAATTACTTGCTTTAGCCCTATACATTTTGAGTTGCTCTATCTCTGTTGTCACTCAGTCTAAGACACTTTACAAGTTCTATTTTAATTTCTCCATTGACTCATTACTATTTAGAAGAATATGAGTCATATACTTTCCAGTCACAGGAGGGATTCTTTTTATCTTTTAGTTACAGGTTTTCACTTTCTGTTATTATCAGAGAATACCTGGGGAGTGATTTCCGTTTACTTCACTGAGGCTTTTTTCTTGTGTGGTCAGAGGTCCATTTTGGTAAACCATTCGAGTGTATTTGAATTACAAAAGGAGGTGGCATGAGACCACTGTGAAGACATTTTTTAATAAAGAGTTTCCACACTAAAAGAAAGAGACTTTGATGGTTGCCTTGGAGCTGGGAAGAGAGGTGGGAAGGGGAAGTGCCTGGCTAGAGAGCAGCGTTAGTGGTTGACGTGTGTGACAGGGAAGGCAGAGGGAGAAGGACAAAACAAGGTGGAACTCGGCTCTGGTGGTGGGAGGTTTGAGGGGCTGCTGAATGTAGCATTGACCACTTATTCTCTCCCTCTTCATCCAGTTCAAAATAAAAAGTTCTTTAAAAAAGCAAATTCTAATGCAACTGGCTGCCATGTCATGCATGCTAATAAGCCTCCAGAAGTAACAGCTCGAAGGGTTTTGTTTGTTTCTCTTTCCCCAGCACCAACCAGCTGCTTGGCCAGTCCCAAATGCGGTGCCCATACCTGGAATTGACAAATGTCTCTCAATGACTGCCAGTTTACTCCTTTACTTCTGAATGGTTCTGGAATTTTAGTTCATCTACTCTTCATTGTTTCCATAATTTTCTGATGCCCTTAACAGTAAAACTTCTGTAAATGATCACTTCTTTTCTAGCTGTTATTACAAAACCATTGGCCTAATCCATTCTACTGAATTGTACCCAATCACAGAAATTTTAGCTATCAAGGAATTGAGTGCTAGATACTGCTTTGGGATGTCACCTTGATATAATGACATGTGTGTAGTTCTCTCTCTCTCTCTCTCTCTCTCTTCTTTGCTTTTCTTTTGATGTCATTAGTTCTTGTGAGAAAGATCCTGCATTTTATTTTAACTCCTGAGTAAATAAAGTGTTCTAGTCCCAGGAGGCAGTTGGCTGTTGTTCCCTCCCTTGAATTCCCTTTGTTAACAAAGTCAAACGATCCCAGATCACAATGTTGAGTTTCTATGTAACTTATACTGTGGCAACAACAAATTATAACTGATTTCCTTCCTCGTGTGTAATTTCAGATGATAACAACGACACTGATGGTGATGGTGTTCATGAGATAACAAGTCGAGATAGCCCAGTGTACCCCAAATGCTTGCTTGATGACAACCTGGTCCTGGGAGTTTACATTCATCGAACTGATCGACTTAAATCAGATTTTATGATTTCTCACCCAATGGTAAAAATTCATGTGGTTGATGCGAATACAGGTCAATATGTGAAGAAAGATGATAGGTAATTTAAAATTTTTAAAAAATTATATAGCCAATTCTTGAAATTGCCCATAGTGATGCTGTCTTGTTCTCTGCCACTGGCAGGTGAAAGCCAGAGAGAGAGGAACTGTAGTAGACTTGGTGTAGTTGTTCATCAAACCCTTGGCATTAGTCACTGTGTCTTAGGGAAAGAGTGGAGGGTAGCTGGTCATTCAGCAGTTCTACCTAAGTAGAATGGGATGGGAACTCCTGTCCGTCCAGCTTAAAGCTCGTTGATGTCGGAGTCAGTTCCAACTCATGGTCAGCCCTCGATGAGCAGAGTGGGGCAGGGCTTTCCATGACGGGATTTTCTGGTGGGGATTGCTAACCCTTCCTTTTGAAGCCACTCTGAATGAACTCGAACCCTTAACCTTCAGGTGAGTCGCACAGCACATGCTCCTGTCCACCGATTCCTCTAGGAAAACTTAACTCATTAATTTTGTAAATCATATTAGGTTGTAATGGGGTGTGCTTTTATGTTCATTTTCTTACTCAAATTTACTGTAATATATCACAGATTTTTAAAAATTTATCACAGATTTACTGGGGTTTCTGCAGGATTTCCTTTATTCCAGGCCTTAGATGTAAATTATGCTTCTAAACTCATTTCTTTATGATAATAGGACTTCTGTGCAACAAACTGATAGCATATGGAGGCAAGATAGAAAGATCTCATAAAATATATAATTTTTTTGGTAGGCTGTCAAAGCATCATTTTGACTTTATTATTTCTGACTATATTACATACTATATTTTATTTTTCTAACCTTTTTAAAAATTCTTTTTTTTCGAGCAGCGAACGGTCTGTTTCATCATACTATGAGAAAGAGAATGTGGATTATATCCTTCCTATTATGACCCAGCCATATGATTTTAAACAGTTGAAATCAAGACTTCCAGAGTGGGAAGAACAAATTATATTTAATGAAAACTTTTCCTATTTGCTTCGTGATCTTGACGATAGCCCTAAAGTTATACTCTTCTTTGAGGTATGGATTGATGAAAGTAATTTAAGTAAAGTTGAATGGTCGTCTGAGTAGCACACATGTGAGCAGTCATGTTTAGTAGTTCCACAATGAATCAGAATGGTGTAAGAATGCAATCCCTAGGGTTTCGTGTTAGCAGGGAGCACTGGAAATCTAACCGAGCAGCCCTAGAACAGCAAGGGTGTGTTTGCTGAGTATTTCCTGATGTCAGCAGTTATTCCTTGGGTGTGTTCGCTGCACTTAATCCATAAAACAGCTCCATGACTGCTAGCGGACGTGAGGAGCTTAGTCTGTACACATGCAGAGCTTCCCATAACCCTCTTCACAAAAGACACCATCATTTTATGGTAAGCCCTAAGAATTTGCAACCTACCTGGTGAGATGAAGATAAACATGCACAGTTAAATTGTTTAATTCAATGCAGTATTTAACCAGGAATGGCCTAGAATTGTGTGTGTTAACGGTTACAGAAAGCCAGAGCCACCAGGAAAAGCTTTATGGAGTAGATTGGCTTATTAGCCTTCTGCTGCTGCTTCAAGGGAAATCAGAGTTCTGGTTGTAAAACAATGATTTTTCCAAGTTTACATCATTTGGGGTGCATATAATAAAATTTGAGCCTAAGTTTGAATCTCAAGGTTCTCTCTCTCCATAAGCAAAGGGTGGTAGAGGAAGCCTCTCTTCCAGTGTAAGTATTACTGAAAAATTTCCCTTAGGAACATCAAGGCAATTAATACAACCAATGTCCTTTAGTCAATTTTGAAGAGTGAATTGTGTTTGTGATTCTTGACTTGCATCTGGGTGTCGATCGTATAATTATTCTGCTGCTCATGCTTATGATTAGATTGTGTGATTTACTCAACGCTAAATAAGAAAAATGAAAATAATTTGTATTTTGAATTTTTCCTTTGTCTTAGAAATTCTGATAGCTTTGGTGCCTATTTTCATACTTTACTATTAAGAGTAAAAAGAAAAGTAGATTGTTGGGCTACAAGTTCTGTGGTTTGTTGCTTAAGTTTAAATGTGATGTGTCACTGCCTCGGTAACGGTTCTTTAATTTTAAGGGCTTTCTGAGGACAATGTGGCACTACCTCTGAGCAATAATACAGAAATAACAGTTATTTTGCTTCTAGGCATTTGTCTTAAGGGAAACATGACAAGAGCATGAAAATGCAGAATATTTCTGCATTGCTTATGATAGCAAAATTTTAAGAAGAACCCATATGTCAATTTCAAGTAAGAGATTGAATAAATTGTTATTTTAATTAGTTTATGATACTTATAATACATTGGAGCACTATTCAGCCTTTAAAATGTGTTGGCATTTAATGACACATGTACTAGCATGAGTATTGTCAGGAAGCAATATCCATTATGTATTACAGTTAGGCCCCAGATACTGAATTTTATCCTTAAATCTGTCTTTAAGTCAAAATTTTACTTTAGTTGAAAGTTACATACATACGTTTCTTACCTAATACCAGTCAGATATTTGTCTTAGTACATACTATACCTGACTATGCATAAAAAATAGTAAAGAAGCATTTCCAGACACATTAAAACATTTTGAGCATTATAATATAGTAATAATAACCTCTTGATGCATGTAACAAAGTAGTGCCCATTTGTAAATCCCTCAGATTTGAAAAATAATAACCTCATGGGAGTTGGTTTGTAACTGTGAACTGTATGCATTTGGGGCATTTGTAACCTGGGACTACCTGTACATGTTGACAGGTAAAGAGCATTCTCATCTCTGTAGTCTTTTCACATATACTTAAGGATGTACAGAAAGAGGTTTAGATGTATAGACTTGAGGCTAATGAAGGAGCCCTCATGGTGTCATGGTTATGCATTAGGCTGTGACCCACATGGTTGGCACTTCAAAACCAGCAGCAGCTCTGCTGGAGAAAGACTGGACTACCACTCCCATAAACCTCTAGTGGGTCATATGAGTCGGCATCAGCTCAGCAGCAGAGAGAGAAAAGCTAGTGATGACAATCTGTGGACTAGGATTTCCAGCTCTTTTTACTTTTTCCCTCTTTTGCTTACAAAGTTTCATTGAGTATATATAACATCTGAAAACAGATTTCCCTATGTAAAGAAGCACAGTGATGGGGGTCCATATGATTTTATAGGCAACCGTCCACAAAGATGCATTATCTCAGCTGTAAGTGTGAATAGTTGCTGATACAGCTACAGTTCACATAGTCTCCGTGGCAGGTTGATTACAAAGCCAGGAGGTGAACATCTCAAGAGGACACAGCTGTAAGGGAAGGCGTTGTGAAAGCCCAATGAGAACTTGTTTTTACAAAGAAAGCCCCCAAATGCAGGACCCAGGGAAAGACACAGAAGTAGGGCTAAGAGGGTTTTTGTTTTTCAGTGAACCCATGATGTCAATTCAGATACATCAAAACAAATGCTCAAAGCTTAAGTTCCTATACCTAATTTCCTTTTGTGAAGACTGTCTTTGAAGCTGGTGATATTTTGCCATGGAATTGAAATGCATTTTAATAAGATATTTACTGAGAAAAAAATAAAGTTAGAAAATAAATCCACACTACTTAGAAGACAACATTAAGAGGAATGAAATTTGGTACACATGTATTTACAACCAGATTATGGAAGAAAATTAAGATTGCAAATTTTCATTTTAAGTTCTTACCGGAAAATACTAAAATGTTAGATCACCAAATATCCAATGAAGTAACTTTTTAACTTACTTGCAGATTCTTGACTTCTTAAGCATGGATGAAATTAGGAATAGCTCGGAGATTCAAAACCGAGCGTGTGGTTTTCGGAAAATCGCCTGGGCATTTCTCAAGGTATGTTTTTCACATCCATTGGACACCCATCAAACTTCAGGTTTGATTAGCTGCTTTCTCAGGTAGCAGTTTGACTTCAAAAAGTGAGTTCTGTTCCAAGACAAAACTATTTAAATGAAGGGTCGACTCAAGCTCAAGTAATGCTCATTTAGATCCTGAAGTGACGCCCTGGTGGTGTAGTGGTTACTTGTGTTAGACTGCTTACCACATAGAGAGCAGTTCGAAACTCCAAGTTGCTCCATGGGAGAAAGAGGAGGCTTTCTGCTCTTATAAAGAGTTTCGATCTGGGGAACCCACAGGGGCAGTTCTATGTCCTGTAGGGTCACTTTGAGCCACAGTGAACTCCATGGCAGTGACTGGTTTTGAGAGTGTGCCAGAGCCACAGTGTAGTGCTGAGGGGACTCCATTGGAAAGGAGATGCAATCCCTTCATCATTCACTCCATTCCCCAAGTCAGCAAATGTATTTAGCCCTTTCTATGTGTCAGCCATTGTTCAAGTTAGTGAGCCAAGATAAAAATACCTGGCCCTGTGGACTTCATGTTTAACAAGAACAACAGATATGAGATGGTCGCGTCCAGAGCATATGGTGTTCCACTAGGTGTACCTTAGTTTTTCTTACACCATTCGAGGCATTCCTTTATACGCTTGTACTGATCAGGTAAAATATTGGTGCTACACAGAGTTCTATCCTGAACCCACTTTTCTTGGTATCACTTAATCGTTATCTAGTGTCTTGCTGACATAGGGCTCTCACATTTATAAATAGATTTTCTACTTGCAAATATATTCCACAGATGTCTCAGACAGCCCCAAACTGCCCCTTCAGTTGGCAGTCCTACCATCTGCCCAGTCTTTCACGTTTACAATCTTAGAGCTGTATTGTCCATGATGGTATCTGTGGCAGTCACTGATCTGTGTCAATTTCAGCACTGGTGTGTAGGGGCGGAGTCTAGCCTTTTTATCTGAAGATGACCAATGAGGCCTCTGTGTGGGCATGGCTTTCTCCTAAGAATTCTGGCAAGTCTTGCGGTATTTCCCAATTGGAGGAGAGAGACTTGACTCAGTCTCTTGGAGATGGTCTATCAACAAGACAACATGGCAGCATGATATAGACCCTGAGTCCTGGAGACTGGAGGAGCCAGAGCAGAAGCCACATGGGTTACCTTGATGGGACCAAACCTCTGGGGCTGGAGAAGCCTCATGGAGACTCTTACCAGTGCTGAGATGCTTGGGAGGCCACAGGGAGACCCCTACCAATGCTGAGATGCTTCTCTCACCACTGAATATTGCTGATGGACCCTGAACCCTGGAAAGGAGGAGCCATGGGGAGACCCTTGCCAGCACTGGGATGTTTCTACTGCTTCTGGACACACAAGACTGCACCCACTGGCCTGTGATTGTCCTGGTGTCATTGCACAGGCTTCGTGAGTCAGAAGGAGACTTTATAGACTGGTATCGGACATATGGGCTAATATCGGACTTATGACCTTGGACTGTAGTGGGTTAGGATGCTTTCTCAATGTTCCATTCCTCTTGTATATAAACCTTTCCATATGCATTTATGAATTTGTTTCTCAAGTCTACTCAGACTAACACAGTAGCCCCTAGCTACAAGTGATTATTTAAATTCAGGGTAATTTAGTGAAACAGATATTAAATAAATTAATAATGTAAGTTAAATAGTGACTAGCATAGTTTCACATTTACACTGACCACTTAACAATTCAAATGCACAAAATACTACATTAACTAGCCCCAAAACAGATTTTTGCCATGACAAAACAGTTCAGTCTTTCTTGAGTCTCTTTTATTTTCCCAAATTTATCAGTCAGGAGGACTTGGGAATTTAACTTCTTACAGAGTTATTAAATGCATTCCTTACATTCAACTGCTACTCTTCTAGTTTGTTATCATGTACTCACACTGCTTGAAAGGTTTCCAACTCTTCAATTCTCAATTGTATCAGTACAGTGCAGAGACAGAGGTATGTTCTTACAAAGTCACCATCAATGACGGTTTTTTTTCCCCTTGAAAATCTCCATTTATTTCACATTAATATTATTTTTACTAATAGATCCTACTAAAAAGATAGATTATACATTATTGAGGCAAGTGTAATGGAAGGCATGATTGAGTCATTTATCCCAGTCACTTTGAAAAATGATTGTGACTTTAAAAATTAAAGTACAAAATTTTTCTTTGAAAATTTCTGGTACTATTGCAAATATGTACTCATCACTCTTATGACAAAATTTGCCATGGTCCAGTTTTTGGGATAACAGTCTGAAGTGTAATAGACAAACAAGTTATCAGGAAAACACTTGAGCAGTCACTGTGGCCATTCGTTGTTACATAAATGCCCTGAAGGTCTGCAAGCCAACTCTGTGTGTGCTCTTTCTTGCTGTCCAGAGCAAAGGGGATTCAGCATGCCATCTTCATACTTTGAGATGAGAGTCCGATAGAATATTACTGCCTTATTCGATGTGTTTGTGGTCATAAATTCTTTTAGAAGAATTAATAGTAGACTAGTTCCAAGGAGTTTGAGGTTAGAAATGTGCCAGTGTCAAGCTTTGCCAAGATGTTATTCTACTTCATTTTTCCGCCCTGTGTCTTCTTGGAGCATATTCCCTCCGTGTCCGTGGGTTCTGGGGTTCCCCGCAGTCCCCGATACTCAGAAAACCTCAGTGCAGTGGTTATTGGACTATGGGTGCTGTGAAGTCCTAAATCTGAAAGTCAGCCTGTGGTGAGCCCAATGCAAAGTTCAGAACCAGAAGCCAAAAATGCCTGAATGTCACAACAGGTCTTCTTTCTCCTGCTGGCCCTCAGTCTGGAAAGAGGAATACCTTTGATGGAGATGTTGTTTTTGTGGGTTAGCCGACCCTCTCCCCCCACCATGCCCCCCTAGGAACAAAAGATGGTGAATTGAGTCATACTCTCTGTTAGAGTTTAAAGGAAACAAAAGGTATGACTTGGTTCACACCCTCAACTAAAGTCATGTCTTAATATCCCCCTAATCCTGTCCTTTAATATAGAAATGAATGTCCTCCAAAATGGGATTATTAGCCACAGACATAAAGTTCAGAATTATTATGCATCACTTATGCAGTTAATGGGAGAGCTGGTGACGTAGTGGTTATGCATTGGGCTGTGTCCCCCAATGTGGTTTTGAAACCACCAGCCACTCATCAGGAAACAGATGGAGCTTTCTGTGCTTGTAAAGGCTACGGTCTCAGGCACTCACAGAGGCAGTTCCACCCTGCCCTGTAGGGTTGCTCTAAGAAGGTATCCTCTTGATGGCAGTGAGTTTGGGTTCACTCCCTGCCATGGAGTTGATGCTAAGGCATAGCGACCCTACACAACAGGGTAGAACTGCCCCTGTGGGTTTCGAAGACTGTAGCTTCGTGGGTGTAGAAATCCCTGCCTTTCTCCCAGAGAGCAGCTGGTAGTGTTGAACGTTGGACCTTGCTGGTTAACAGCTCAAAAAGTAACTACACACCAGAGATCCTTAAGGAATTAGGGCTAGAAGGACCGTATTAATTGCTAATAAGTCAGTGTTTGTCTTCAAGGACTATAGCCTTTTGTTTTAATTTCTGTTTTAAGCTTCTAGGAGCCAATGGAAATGTAAACATCAATTCGAAACTCCGCTTACAGCTTTATTATCCACCTACCAAACATCGATCACAATCAAATGTTGTTGAGATTTTTGAATGGTGGTCTAAATGTCCAAGAAACCGTTATCCATCAACACTCTACGTAACTGTTCGGGGATTGAAAGTCCCAGACTGTGTAAGTTAATAGTCATCCAGGTAAATGCAGATCCTCTGTTACTGGCGGTCAGTGGTGCCGGAGTGTTTTCCATTTCTGAAAAGGTGCACCCTCCAGAATTAATTAGATTTCCAGAATAAAGTTTCAGAAATTGCATATTAAGCCTATTTTTGCTTATCCTTAAAAGAGAGATAATTGTAAATGTTAAGAACTAAATGCAGATTGCAGTGGGGAGCCCAGCTGTGAGCCAAAAGGTGATGGTCTGAGCCTACCCAGAGGGGGCTTGGGGACAGCTTGGCTGCCTGTTCCCCGGAGCTTGCAGCCACTGCACACTGTGGAGCACATTGCTACCCCGACCCACGGGCTCGTCATGTGTTGGAATCAACTCCATGGCACTTGATTTCTTACTGTTCATTTACTTTAGAATCGCATACAAATAACATAGAGTTGTGGCTGCATTACAGTTGAGAAGCATGCCCGTGTGGGTTTCTTGCTTCACCATCTTTGAGAAGCAAAACATGCTAGAAAGAAGAAAAAGGTGAACCCAATTGTATGGGCTTTCTCTCATTTCCTGTACTTTTCCAGATAAAACCCTCCTACCGGTCTATGATGGCTCTTCAGGAGGAAAAAGGCAAACCCTTGTATTGTGAGCGTCACTCTGAGTCAAGTCCAGTGGACTCGGAACCTGACTTAGAAGATGCAAAGGATGTTGTCAAGTGGAAACGACTGCCCGGACAGGTAAGGTTCCCCTCGCATTGGGTTCATCTCAACACCTACTTGTTTGTGCTCAAAACACACACCACTCTTAGCGTAACTTGCTTGCTACTGAAAGTTCTTATCACCTTTCTTCCTACCCACAGTCTGCCCTTCTCATCAGTTCCTGTGTTTTATGCACATAAAAACATTGTTTTCTTGGTGTGGGGCTTGAGCAGCTGAAAACCAGGTTCTTGATGTCTGTGAGCAATGTCTCCTCTTTGTGGATTCCTGCAGCCTCACAGCTCCAGCTTCTTCTTCAATCACATTTAAAGGATCCTATACACATGCAGATCCTTACAACACGAACCAAGCAGCATTTCAGTTTTTCCTAACTTGTTCTTATGTAGGGAAACGTTTGTTAGAATGGCCAGACCATTTCTGGTACAGTTTTACACACTACTGATGTGTTTCCATAAAGAGTAGAGTGGTGTACTAGTATGTGCAGTTTACTTTCACGATCTCAGATATCAATATCCATCTTCATTTTCCTGCAACTCTTTACTTTCTGTATTTTGCAACACACTTGCCTTTTTAAATCAGAGCCAGTTTTACAGATACATTTATAAGTAATTTTAATCAGAGTTAGATGATAACAGATTTTGCCTATAAGGACTTTCCTTATGGGTTGAAGACATAGTAGAATAGACAGTTGCAATGTTGGCTTTCAAGAATGTTTCAGGAAAGTCAGGTATAAGATACTTGTGTAGATCAGCACTTCTCAGTGTGTGGTTTGGGAGTTCCTGGGAGCCTCTGTAGACTGTTCAGATGCTCCATAAAGTTAACCTATTTTCATAATAATTCTAAGATAGTAGCCACTCTTCAATCTCATTTTTTCCCAGATATATCTTAGAGTTTTCCAGAGGATTAAATGACTCATGCTGTTGTCTTAAGATGAATGTAGAAGTAGTTTGGAAAATCCATTTATCTTTTATAAAGTCAAACTTAA